>JAQIWI010002500.1:0-12294 GCA_034698825.1 Deuterosminthurus bicinctus | reverse complement strand
TTAAAAATGGGGTAAACTAGTCATTTGCAACTAATCCATGCTGATACGATGGAATTTTGACATGTAAAGGGTCGGTGCGGTCAGGGTGGCTGCGAAGTTACACAGTGACATTTTGTCTTGGCACGTTTTAGATCGGGCAGTTATACGTCGAACACAAACGATGGAAGTACACAACGGGTTTGGGATCTCATATGACAGCATTGCAAACCCAAAACCGGATTTGCAAAGCACTACGGCTACTACGATCCTCCGTATTGTCCTCGATGTCAAGGTAGCCGTCTCGAAACAGCCCAAGCAACATGCAAATGTTGGTATTTGCCACATGGACGAAGAAAGCGGTCCACCGTTTTTGAAAGCATTTAAAAATGGTTGTGACTGCGACGTGGAGCTTGTTTGCGAGGAAACAATATTTCCTTTACATGGAATTATACTCAAGAGTAAGCTAGTAAATTTAAAGGACAAAATTTGGAAATCATTTGTTAAAAAATCATGTGGCCTTTTTGCAGATGTCAGCCGTGTTTTCCGTCGCATGTTGGAAGCTCCCATGACGGAAGCTGCGACCCGCAAGATTGTCATTGAGGATCTGAGCCTTGACTCTGTGCAAAGAATGGTGGATTACATTTACCATGGCCGTTTCAACTTTGGATCCAACACCCAAGTCGTTCAGCTTCTGTACGCAGCTGACAAGTATGAGATGGAATTGCTCAAAACTGCTTGTCTTAAACACATGGTGGCTTCCATGTCGGATGAAAATATCACGCACTTCCTCGACAATTCCGTTCGGGTTAATGCTGGGGCTGAAGTTATCAAGCAAATGGTGGCTTATTGCATGGAGTAAGTGAATGTGACAGGTTTATCGTAGGACTAGTCACAGTTTCTGGACAACTGTTGTTTGATCGATTATTTTCATTATTTAAATACAGCCAAATGGGGGAGCTGCGAAAACGCGAGGACTTCCAGGCGTTTGCTCAAGATAATTCCAAACTTTTTCTTGAAAACTTGCTATCAAATTAGTGGTTCTCTGATGTATTATTATACCACAGTTACTATGACACTATAAGTTGTCTTATTTAGTACGGTAAATGGATTCTCTGGATTAATTAACAATTTTTTTTATTATTGAAGCGAGCTTTTTCTCTGCTACTCTGCACACTTCTTATGAAGTATGAAGCCCAAATTCAAAATGTATACATTTTCTTGATCGCTTTACAATAAATTATTTGGTGAAAACGAATGACATCAAAGTTGCTAACGACGACTTCAAATCGATTCTTCTTCGTTTGCATGCATGCGGACGCCTTTATGAAATCACGCCCAACCTTGACGATTTTAGCCAGTGCAGTGATTTATTACAATTTACAAAGAAGGGTGCCTCTTCAAGTACTTGGGGGACGATGCTCATTAGGTGTGCCTTAAAGGCTAATACTAATAACCTAACCACTTCATACCTGATAGCGACTGTAGACTGGGCTCCTTTTCTCCCGACCTTCTGCCCGAAGATGATGTCTATATGTACTCCAGCAATGTCTTTGGCGTGCAAAGCCGCGAAGACGACTCAGAAGCCTTAGTGGACTGCTCTTTGCGATACTACGGTCATCCTGGGAAAAATGATCTCTACTTCGTTATTCATGTGTTCCCTGGAAAACCTGGCTACGTGGCTTACAGCTTTCGAGGCATCAGGGTCACTACAAATTGGATCTACTATGAGAGCAACCCGATGCAGTTGGGAATCATGGTGAACGGCACAGAAGATTCTTCGAATGTGCTCCATCTAAAAGAGGTTCCAGCTCGTCAAAGAAAGCCCATGGGGTCTCGTAACATGTTCGTCAAGGCCAGCAAGCGTGGCAACAGCATCCGCACACTTTAAACAATTAACTGCTAGTTTGTTGTTAAGTGCCGAATAACCCACGAATAAATTAACTGCAACTTACCGGTTTATAAAATGAAAAGAAGCATTTATATAGCTAGAGTTTTCCTCTTAAATAGCATACAACGATGGATACAACGATTGAATCATATCCCTAAAAGTTGATCACATTCTGTGAGGGGTCTTGCTAGTCTTGCAGCGGAAAAAGGTAGCATGTGTCAAACTTGGTAGCGCCGTGTTGCATTACATCGTCAACTGCCTGCTTCACATTAACAATGGCTCCCGCCTGTAGAATCTTGTTAGCACTAGCCACACAGACGCTTATACGTGTAATGTTTTCGCATCCCGACAGCATCATCAGTCGACCATATTCTGCATAACTTTCAAGCCTTAAACACCAGGTAAGAATTTCCACTGAGTAGATAGATACTCGATACACAAAATAATGCCACTGCGAGTACCGCATTGCAGAAATCCACCTCACCATTATGATTCAGTCGTTACTCTTGGAAAGGCCAAGTGGCGTCAAGCTATCCCCAACTTGAACGTGCTCAAGGCTTTGATCGAATGTTGCCTCATGAATACCATTGGCACATTTTCAATAAATATTAAGTGCAAGCATTTATATTACAATAAAGGCTTGGAAGCCATTACATCTGAAAGCTCTATCCAGGTATTTGGTGTCATTGAATTAAAACTTGTACCGCATTTATCATCGTGTCGTGTGGCGTAAATTTCCCTATGGCATTCATTACAAGTTACAAAGAACATGCATATTGCCTTTTCGAGCACTACGTGGACGGTGCTCATTGGGTGTGCACTTAAAGGCTCATGACTCATGACTGCCTGACTCCCTTCAATGTATGAACTGACTATGTAAACTGACATGCAGTCAAAATTAGTATCATGACATCAGCAACATGGGATAAGCCTGCCAACTGCTGACTGCTGACGAGGCCACAGGAGGGAAATGTCTTATCTTAAAGAATAAAACTCTGGCTGTAGAAATCCTCAAGGCATTTTCACTTCCTGGCAACACTTGCACTGGAGAGGTCATCAACTTGACAAATTGCAAACGATCATACCCGTTATTTCTAAACAGTAGCGTACAAAAGTGAAGCCTGTTGTGTTCAATCAGCTTAATATTAATTCAATCTTGCATTATGAGTGAATTGTGTCCAGTAGCAGTGCCGCTGGAAGCTCCGATTGAGCCTAAGGTATAAAAATGTCAATAAAATGATGCACTTACAGCGTTTAAATGACTGGCAATTTCCAACTTTTTGTATCCATTACAGGCGGAGACTGCAACTGAAGCCTTTCTCTCATTCCTAAAGAAAAAACGGCTGTGTGATGTAACATTCATATTTGAAAATGCACCCGACAAGATTGAAGCGCATCAGTTTTGTCTACGAGCTCGCTCTCCAGTCTTCGACTCAATGTTCCGGGGAATGGGATCCGGCACAACTACACTAGAGGTCAAGATTGAGGATGCCAGTCCGGAAACTGTGGACCAATTCCTGCAGGTTAAACACAATTCGCTTTCAATATCCATCTTCTGTAATTACAAGTCAATCGATTAATGCCAAATTTAAATGATTTTCTGCAGTTTGTTTATGGTGACAAGCTTGATGTGACAGCCGCCCAAGCTGTCCACCTCCTGAACCTTGGCGACAAATACAAAGTACAACTGTTAGTAAACAAGTGCGCTGCTCTCATTGGCAAAGAAATCTCTACTGAAAATGCCGTTCAGGTGTATGAAATGGCAGAGAAGTACGAACTCAAGCATTTGAGGGCTACGGCTGGTGATTTTATTGCGCGGTTAGCAAACTTTGCCAATGATATGATTTCGGTGCGTGTTTATTGTGTCGTTCAGATGGTGCTTGTTCTATTGCAGATCATTCGAACTTTTTCTAAAGGATCCCAACATGATGAATGCTAAGAGCACTACGCTGATTGCATTGCTTAAACGCAGTGACCTGACAGTCGCGGAGGTTGATCTCTTCCAGCTGGCTTTGGAGTACGAACTAACCAATGACAGTTGCAGCGATGATTTTATACGTCAATGCAATTAAATACAAAATTTGTATCGTAGGTGGAGTCAGAACAATTCAAGTGGAGACCATGAGCTAGCACTAACTTTGACTGAAACTCTTCTGCCTTTCATACGCTTCACAAACATGACGCCAAGGGAACTCACGACTGTTGTGTGGCCAACAAATTTACTTCCACCAGAAGACATGCTTAAGGTTTACGCTTATGTGACCGGGGATGATTCCACAAGGTAAGTCAGTTTGCCTGCTGGAGGTCACCTAGTTGCTCAAACTTAAATGTTTATGTATATTAGGAATGCAATCTTACCATCGCTCAAGTATGAAACTTCATGTCGGAAAGGGAAACGAAAGTTTAAAGATATTATCTTGTTCGTTTCCGTGCCTAAGAGAACGTTAAGCTTGCAACAAAGCGAAGGTACCTTACCGTTCAGAGAATGCATCAGGTAAATTTGTACTAAACCTTCAAGAATCCATGTAGCACAAGTTACTTCTACAGTTACTTCTGTGCTTAGTTTTAGTACCTCTGGGATGGGGTCATGTGAAGAAGGTAAGAATTTCAAGATCCGAAGTGTCATTGTAAGATGGCCAACTCGGTCGGTTCAGGGAAAGTACATGCAAGCACAACCGCCGATTAACTTCAGGGTCCTTGTAATGGCGAAACATTCAAGCCATGAGCTCCATGCGACCAAGTTCGACACTGTGGTTTATGGCTGCAGTAGTGATGAAACTTTGAAGACGGTTGATGTAGAGCCGCCAGTGGAGATGAGCAATAGTTTTGATTACTGTATCGCCGTCGTGGTAAGAACATACAAGAAATATTCAAAAATCATTCCCTAACTGTTAATTTTATATTTCAGGATGAGTACTCATCGAATTGGAATAGAAGATTTACGTATCACCATGGTTACTATGAGATAACCCCGAACCTGGACGATTTTAGCTTAGAAAATGAGAATTTCAAGTTGCAAATTCGAAATACCAAAAGGAACGATTTCCCAAAGGCAATAGACACGTCTTGTTACTATAATGCAGTGCATGTCATCAGGAACATTTGTTTTGTGATGGATTAAGTTGTACGCACTCATCCCGCCATACGACTTCAACGGTAAATTTGTCGCTTAGTTACACTAAACTAACTTGTAGCGTTTATGAGACTTTTATGTAGATCTTGAAAAGTGTTCGGCAGTATCCAGCCAGTGCACTTGTGTATTTTAAAGTACAAACCATCGATGCTGAAAATCAGGATTGCTGACTCCTTCCTACTTTGAATTATTTTAGTTCGTATGTTTTTTTCTTATCAAAAGAACTGCCGCTTCCGTCTTGCTCGTATTTTTTTCCTTATGTGAGCTCCTTATGTAGCTAACCTATTACTATTAAGATTCTAAATTTAAATTGCTGCAAGCTGAGAGGATATATGTGCATTTGAACTGTCCTTTGAGTTGTCTGTGAGCGTTTGTAGTGGAAACTTGTATTCTCCTCCTCAGCTTGTATTTTATAATAAATTGAGTTGTAATAATCGGCAGCCAGTTGCAGCGACTCATCCCACGCATTCTGCCTTTCATCTAGCAATCTTCTGAATCTGCATTCACCTGAATTTTTAGTTCAAAGTCACATCTTGAGCAGCCATTGGAGCTTTCCAACAGAATATACAGACGGGAAATTGATATTTTATTGTCATCTTTCACTATCATCTTCCCTTGTCAATATGAGCGAAATGTGTCCAGTTGAAGGTGCATCTGATGCGACCATCAGAAATGAACCAGTAAGTCACATTGTCTATAAGTTCCTTTGGGAAGATTTTACTTACATTGGATTGCACTGTGCAAGTCATAAATTGATATTTTGCAGCTACCCGACTCGATACTGGATTCACGTTTACTTCTTTTGAAGCAAAGGAGGTTGTGCGATGTGATTTTTACGTTTCCAAACTCGACAGAACGAATTGAAGCCCATCAACTGTACCTTCGGGAACGCTCAACAGTTTTCTATTTGATATTTGGAACGCCTGAAGCTTCAGTTACTGGAGGTAAACGAGAGGTGGAAATTTCGGAATCAACACCTGCTAGATTCTGGGAGTTCTTAGAGGTGACGTGTTTCAATGAGTCCTACTATTGTAGACAATGCAATGTTTGAATCGTACCGACCACTTTACAAGTATTTTTCTTGCCCTCTAGTTTATCTACGCCGACAAATTCCAAGTGACCAAAGCCGGTGCTTTGGACTTGCTGCATTTAGCCCTCAAGTACAAAGTTGAGCCTTTGACCAAGAAATGTGAAGCCTTAATCAAAACTGAAGTTAAAATGGAAGAAGCTTTGGAGGTTTTCGAGACAGCAAGTCGTTATGAAAAACGCGACCTGATGGAAAAGGCTGGGGACTTACTGGCAACGTTAGTCAAGCAAAAACTAACAAACAAATGAAATGAATCTATGGCTAATTTTTCATATAACTTTTCAGGCACGTGGGTACTTTGTGGCCGAAGCTGATGGAAGCACAAGAATCCACTCTGAATTATTTATTTCGCCGTGACGACTTGTCAGTGAAGGAGTGCGATCTGTTTACATTTTTGCTCAAATGGGGCAAGAACCGTCCAGATGGTGAGAATGACTTGAAGGGAGTTCTTAAGAACTTGATCTATCTCGTTCGGTATGCCTGTATGACCCCTCATGAGTTCACAACGAACGTGGTTCCGACTGGACTACTGTCAGCTGAAGAACTTGTACAGATATACTCGTTCTTTGGTAGCGATCCTCATGTAAGGTAAATGCCAACGACAATTAACGTAATCTGATGGAAACTATTTTGCAGTTGAGTCCAAAATGAATCACTTACTTACTTGCATGCTCTTTTAGGTCACAAATTGGAGCGAACATGAACTTCACTGTAGCTCCTCGGCAAGGAGAAAAGGAACAAATGTCTGTGCGCTTTTATTCGAAACCGGCTCAATTTTGGACCTGCGAGGGAAACAACTCTTTGAAAGAATGCACAAGGTACCAAAAATAGTTTTATTTTGCATGTTTGCACTTGCTGGTTCAGTATTTTGTTCACACTACAGTACATTATGCACATGTTCATGTAGCTTTACAGCAAAGATTGGACCTCATTCTTCCCCTAGCGTGTGGTGTGATTTTTCTGCAAAAAGGCCCTCGATCACAGCCCTTTACATCCGCTGGCCATCTCGAGCAGTCGAAAATTCAGACCTCAAGGATGAAAATCTAAATTTTAAAGTTGCATTAAGTTCTTGTGTTGGACCAATACAGGATAACAATATGGAGGAAAATTTTTCATGCATGCTTGATCATTGCGCTGGTGGGGAAGTTGAAGGAGTCACCGTGGAGCCCCCTATGGAGCTCACTAATGGGACGAAGTACTGCATAACTGTTGAGGTATCAATTGGATTTTATATGATTGCCAATAAATGATCCGTTTCTTTAGGTTGATGTGATAGGAGATTTGCAGAAGTTTAACTGGAAACGTTTATTTATCAGGATTTGTCAGCTCACGCAAGCAGACCCACTATCAGCAGCTATAATGGGAAGTATCTGGGTCCACCTGTACCTGTCAGATTCACCTACTGCGCTCCTAACAAAGTAAACTGGATCCGAAATTCGTCCGCCAACTTGGAGAATTGGCCCGTAGAGCTCCGTGACGTGGAACCGAGCAGTAACCTCACAGGATTTGGAAATTATGGCAACCTTCAGCTCGCTGTAGGGGTGCTGCTTGCATTAGTGTGAATATTGTAAACTTCATCTAACCAAAGGCTTTTGAATTCACTTCACTTCGGCAGTTAAATGTGAATTCGTTCGTGTGCCTTTGTTAATCTTCTCATAAGCTGAATTTTGTAGCAATTTGAGCGAGGTATTGTAATGTAATCGATGAATTTGAAAGTTTTAAAAGCATAAAATTGATTTTTCAAAGATAAATAGACGTCGTAGTGTTCCTTGGCAAAAGCATAAATTCGGTCGGAGGAAGTTGCTGTGAACGTAGTATCATGTGTTTATGCATTACCTTCCAATTTGCTAAATGGCGTCATGCTCTCTGCAATTTACAATTTGCCATTTCTTCTTTACCAGTTGTTACGTACAAAGCAATGATTTTCTCTTGATACTGATGTTGTGGCAATGCCATCACTTATACATTTACTTTAGTTTTGATGCACAAGTACAAATGGCTGTCATGGATGATGAATATTACCCATTCATTTCATCAGCTTTTGCAGGTGCAGTCAAATGGAATAAAAAAGTAATGAAACGAGGTTTCGACTAGTTGAAGCCGCTCAATTGGCTCTATTCTTTGTTTTTTAATAAGTTTCCTTGTACTGGCCTCACAAGCAATTTCGAAAAGTCAGCGTTGCCATTGAATCTCCTCTGTAATGACGTGGGATTGCGTGATATTATTCGTCGATTGCAACTATGAACAACGTTGACCTAAGATTAGACTTGGAAGGACTAAATGGCGTCAGACTCCCTCCATTCTACCCTTGCGTTGTTTGCTTTTCAGAACATGGTTCAGGGCTTGGACAGGCGTTGGCTATGTAATTCAAAATATATGACGCATGCGAATTTCAAATTTGCAAACCGCATCGCAAGGCTTCACTGTTTTGCACATCAATTGATGTGCAAAATGAATACAGCAAAATGCAACAAAATACAGCAAAATGAATTAAATTGAAAGGTTTAAGTATTTCATTCGTGTGGGATACCTATTGTGTAATGTTGCCATGGCAGTTTTTTAATATATTTGTAAGACTCCCATAAAGTCCTTTCTTTGATTAAATAATTCCTGGAAAATTATGAAAACACCCATTAGTTCAGTATTTTTGTGGCGTGGCTAAATAGATCAAGACGGCTATAGGATTTTTTTGGAGTTGGATCAAAAATGAATTGAAGCTTAGAGCTTTGTGTGGATTTGCTATCCCGGGCATTCTAGTAAAGCTGATTATACAAACGTTGCACACTACCTTGATGAGTGAGTCAAGATAGATAGTAGGATAGTAACATACCGAACTTTTTCTACTAGACCTTTGTAGCCTCCAACTAGAACAACCTAAAGGTGTAGCCAAGGGTCCCACGCCATTGCCAAAGGACATGAAATCCTCTACGGTACTGTGTTATCATTTTCTATATTTGTGGGAATATCTCGTTAGACTGCTAATTGACTCCCGGACTTATTCCACCTAATACGCATCTAGTCTAGTAAAATCTACAGAAAGGCTAGACGGCGTCAAGCAGTTTCAAATTTACCCAGGCTTGTTCTCTCCCCGTTTCAACTACAAACCACACCAGACTGTATGAAAATAGCGGTGTTCCTCTTCCGACGGAATGCTGAAGTTCTAAGTCAACCTCAAATATTTGAAAAGCCAAACAGATGAATTAGCAGCTTTTTTCAGGAAGTATGGAAATCATGCGTAACTTGGACGATGCTGTTGTACTAATAGTGGTTGATTCATTGCAATTCTCATTCTCTGAAAGCCCAAAGAGTCTTTCATGAGAAAAAATGTCCAGTTCATCTCATCTGGAGCTAATGGCATATCCTGTGTGCATTCACTTGATGACTTGATCGCAGCGCTCTGTGTAGCCATGAAAATCAACAGCTGGTACAACTGGAAAACCATACCCAGTTTTATAAATGCTGCTGTCTTTTACGGTAATTGATAGCTGAGAAAATACAAACAACTTTGCTTTTCAATTGTCAAATACGCTTAGAGAAACGTGTTGCTGTTGAAATGGCTAAGTGGCGTCAAACCTTCCCAACCTTGAACGTGCGTAAGACTTTTGTTCTAATATTTCCTGAGGACAACAATTGGTGCGTTCTAGTTCTAAGTTAGTAACGGTGATAATGACGTAAGTTTTATACACGTCGTACAAGGCTGCCGTGGTTTTAAATGATATTGATTTTTTATTTCACGATCAAAGAGGTGAGGCATGTATTATATTAGCCCTATAGTCAAGAATCTCATCGTCAGCGCAATAAAGGTGATGTTTTGATTGCAGTCTGTAAGGCCCGAGTATGTTGGGAGCTTTAATTTTTAGTGTTCATGTTCTATGGATGTATTTAGCCCGTGATTTTTGCATTGAATTTATTATGATTTCCATGCATATAGAATTGCATGCATTTGTGTTTATCAAAGGTGTGACAAGAAATTGCATCTTAAAGCTTGATCCCGGCATGTGATTTCAATACACCAAAAACTTTTCCACGTTTACTATCATGTGGTTTAAATTTGCATAGTTGCTTTCATCACAATTTACAAATTATTTGGTGTTGCCTTTTCAAGCATATCCACGGCAGTTATAAATGTGAAGTTAAAGGCTCAAGATAGCATGACTCTCTTCAGTGTAATGTGCTGACTGACTATATGAGTAGATGTGCAGTCAATGTTATCATGACATCAGCAACATTAGATAAGTCTGCCAACTGCTGACAAGGGCCAAGGAGGGAAGTTTCTTCAAGAATAAAACTGGCTGTAAAAATCCTCAATGCACTTCCACTTGCAGGCAACACTTACACACACAGAGAGTTTAACCTTACGGTTTGTTTGTGAGAATTTTCAGTGGAAACTGATACTCTCGTCCTCAGTTAAAATAATAGTGAATTACTTCATTTACCTCGATTTCTCAATACTATGATTAGATGATTACTAATGATTTGTGTCCAGTTGCGGTTGCATCTGATCCCACTGTCAGAGATGAACCAGTAAGTCACATTGTCTAAGTGCATTTCGGCCAGATTTTAATTACATTGTTCAAGTCATAGATTGATATTTTGTAGCAACCCGACTCTGTCCTGGATTCGCATTTGTTACTTTTGAAGCAGAAGAGGTTGTGTGATGTGATTTTCACGTTTCCAAACTCGACTGAACAAATTCAAGCTCATCAACTGTACCTGCGCGAACGCTCTCCAGTTTTTGATCTGATTTTTCGTACGCCGAAGCCTTCAGCCAAAGAAGGTGCTCACCGAGAGGTTGAAATCACGGAATCAACACCTGCTAGATTCTGGGAGTTTTTGGAGGTGAGGTTGGGCGTTCAGCTGTACAGTCTAAGGAAACTAGCACTTGAATTGCCTCGTCAATTAGTTATTAAATTTCTATCGCTTCTCTACTCTAGTTTATCTACGCCGACAAATTCCAAGTGGGGATCGCCAGTGCTTTAGACTTGCTGCATTTAGCTCTCAAGTACAAAGTCCACCCATTGACCACCAGATGTGAAGTACTGATCAAAACTGAAGTTAAAATGGAAGAAGCCCTGGAAGTGTTTGAGACGGCATACCGTTATGGGAAACACGACTTGATGGAAAAGGCTGGGGACTTACTGGCGAAGTAAGTCAAGACTAAAATGGCTGAAATAATAATTGAAATTACAAATCAAACCAATCGATTATATTATTTAGACACGTCGGGACTTTGTGGCCAGTGCTTATGGGAGCACAAGAATTCACTCTGAATTATTTATTTCGCCGTGACGACCTGACAGTGAAAGAATGCGACCTGTTTAAATTTTTGCTCAGTTGGGGCAAGAATCAACCAGGTGGTGAGAATGACTTGAAAGGAATCCTCAAGAACTTGATCACTCTCGTTCGGTTTACATGTATGACCCCTCATGAGTTCACAACGAGTGTCGTTCCGACTGGGCTACTGTCAGCTGAAGAACTTGTACAGGTATACTCGTTCTTCGGTTGCGACCCTGCTGCAAGGTAATATATCTAAACAACTTAAACTTGTGGTTGTGAATATAACGGCATCCACAGTGAACCAAGAGGTTGGGTTTACTTTTAGATCAGAAATTGGAAAAAACCTGAACTTCAGTGTAGCTCCACGTAAGGCTGAAATGGTGGAAAATTCCGTAAGCTTTAATGCGAACAGAACGAAACCTGTCATGCACTTTGGAACAACGCCACTGAACGAATGCATGAGGTAACGAAACTGACTTTTAAATAAATGTCAGTACCTGCTAGTTAATGTTGTAAATATTTTATTAATAGCTTTCTCGCGAAAATTGGTCATGAGCGTCATGAGCTTGCTGACAATGTGAGACATTGCTCGAAATGGCTTGACGAGTTAGGAGGTTAGGACATAACTTCAATTTTCAATTACAATTCAGTACTTTGTTCTATGGGCGGGCTCCAATTTAGCCACCAAGTTTAACATTAGAAACGTCCTGAAGTCGACAGTCTGTTGAGTGGAACACGCATTCAGTTGTTACCCCTCGCTGCATCAGTCCACGTTGTGCGTCCGCAGTGTAAACAAGTCGGATGTCTGTCTCATAAAAGTAAAACACCTCCCGTCGAGGCTTCAAAGTCCAACTTTTTTTAGGCAAAACTCTGAGATTTTCTATTGTGTTGTTAATTTTCCATTCAAAGTTTTTACTAACGAAAGACGGC
>JAQIWI010002499.1:0-12294 GCA_034698825.1 Deuterosminthurus bicinctus | reverse complement strand
AACTACAGTTCCTCAACAGCATGCAGTAGACCATTGATATTACAGCCGAAGCTTCTTCAGGACCTGACGTGTTTATCGTAAAAAATTCAATAGAATTCGATAACACGTTTGGGTTCTGCAACAAGCAAAAGTAATGTGACAGGACTTATGCCTCACCCTGTAGTTACTCATTATAAATTATAACTTTGTCCATACACAAAGACAGTTGCTAGCTACAACTTTCTCAGCTCCTCACTCATCATCTCTGCTGCTGGAAGACTCATAATATTTCCTGCGTCCCGCGTCCCGTCCTGATGGACTGGCTTCAACCAGACGGCTTGGTGGTGCATAGACGGACCCTTCATAGCCCAAAGTAATTCTACAGAAATAAAATTGCGTTAAATTAGTCCATGCTTGAATTTAAAAAAGTACAATGATTTCTTCATAATTTTTTTATAGCTTGAGATTGACAAAAACTTTTTACGAAAATGGGCCTTTTTGAGTTCCCAGTTGAAACATTTTGTGACTTGTAGGGCCATCGCCCACTGCACTGGCGTTGGGAGAAAGTGCTGGCCGGAGAAAGTGCAGCAGCCCCAAGAAAAGCAGTAGCCGCCGTAAGAATAGCATTGCACATGCTAGCATAAGAAAAGCATTGGAGATGCGGCCAAAAGAAAAGCATTGGAGATGCGGCCATAAGAATAGCACTGGAGTAAGAATAGCATTGCAAAATATAGTGGCATAAGAAAAGCTTTGAAGATCACTGGAGATGCAACACTTGGAATAGCATTGAAAGGCTGCACGAGGCAGCCTTAACTAAATTACAAGGACATGAGTAGGTCAAGCGAGCCATCCTTTACAAGTGACGCAAGTGTTGCTGGGCGGGAATGCCATGCATGCTGTGGCATGCCGGGTAGCATACTTTCTTAACACCTTGCTTTTCCTCCGGAACGAGACTTGAAAAAAGCAAGTGCTGGATTCGGCTCTGCAATTACTAACGTTTTTGTGTATTTCATATTAACAGGGACAGAGACAATTGGCTTGAACCCTTCACACTGTCAAGACCGAATTGTTCTACTCTTTCTAGAGTTCTGTCAAAAAACTGAATTGTTCTTTTTATAATTCTAATACTACCTGTCACTTTCATTCCGTCTCATCCCCATACACAAGTGGCTGTGTTTGTTGTTTGTTATTGTGGGTACCTCCACAGCTACCCCAAACTTCCAGTGTCAGCAATGGGGTAAGCTGTGGGATCCCCGGAATTGGGATTCTTTTATGCGGCGCTAGAAGTTGTGGATGTTGCCCGTGTCAATAGTTGTGCATTGCTGCCGCCTTTCCTTATTTTGGTAATCACGTCATCCAGTTGTGGTTTGATCCACAGATGGGACAGGATCCCCTTCGATGGCGACCGAGCTCCAATTGGACGATCTGGATATATTTTTTTTGTGAAAAAAGTCTTCCAATGGCTCCAGCTCATATTTCTGGGCAAAAATGAGTGTTTCAAGAGCAGAGTGAAAGAAGCACTTGACGCTGCTCGTAAGATTGCTGAAGGTCGACAAAGTGACTTGGAAGCACACTTTGGACAAACAAATCAAGAATGGAAACGCAGGAACCACCAGGAGATTCTTGGGATCTGGAAGGTTGCAACCGCCAGTTTGGAGGGCACAATCCAAAATTATTATTCCATAGCCTCCTGTAGAGCCAACGGGAAGGACGTTTGTGGAAGTAAATTGTCCGAAAAAACAAAACGAATTTTTCTTATGTGATTTTACATGAAAAAATGTCACCGTTTGCTCGCTACTGTGACACTCCGGTGGATCAGAGGTCACTAGGAACTTAATTTCAGGCTGCATCCAGTCTTTCTTCTCGTTTTTCTACCCGAAGCCACCGCCGGATTCTACAGATGGTATATGGATTCTGGCAGATTTCTGAAATTATGCACATTTTCACTTGCAAAGCAATAAAATACAACGAAGTTGAAATGTATCATTTTTCCAGATCCCACGTCTTTCTTTGGTGGTGGCAGCAGAGATTGCGGAGACAGTGAAACACAATGTGATGGGCTCGTGGAGAATAATCCTCAAGGGTCCGCCGAGCTCCGCTTTTCCAAATTGGCTCTGAGAACTATAGACGAAGCTGAGATGAATCAGTCAGGTCATCTACTGCCGCCGTTCAAGTATTTGGTTGCCAGAGCACCGCATGGTCGTATCAAGAACTGGAACAGGATTCCCTTTGATGTTGACGATGACAAGCCAACTGGCTACACATCTTTTGTGAAAACAGTTTTTCAACTGCTCCAGCAAGTCCATGAAGCCAACGATGAATATTTCTATTGGAGGATCTCACAAGCACTTGCGCTAGCTCAGGATGTTGCTCGGCATCGGAAGAATAAGTTGGACGAATACCAAGGTACAATACAAAATGATCCAGGGATCCGGAAGAGACATGAGTATGTTTTGCGCAGTGATGCATATTCCAGGAATAAATATTCCGGGAATTGGAATATTTAGCAAAAAAAAATGAGTCCTATTCCATACTTCATTCCAGGATTCACTTAGGGATATTCCACATTCCTATTCCAAATCCAATCCTCTCAGTCTGTATTCCATATTCCTACTCCAAATCCACTCACCTCAGTCTGTATTCCTGTATTTCTAATCCTAAAAAAAAATTATTCCATATTCCAATTCCATATTCCAGCGTTAAAGGTTCTTCAGTTGCGCTGGTTCGATTATGAAACCCAAGTAAAACAGATGCTTGGGGGGAACTGACACTTTTAAAAAACAATAGGAATTTTTAGTAATTTTGGCTGTTTTGTGGATTCGAGAAGCTCTGATCGTAGTCTTGAACATTGCTACAGTTATAAAATTTTGAAGTGGAGTAATTCAGAATTATAATATATATTCCATATTTCAATCCAGTTATAGGAAAAAAATATTCCATATTCCACATTTCAATCCGCTATCACAAAAATAATATTCCATATTCCATATTTCAATCCAGAAATACAAGTCTTATATTCTAGAATTATTCAGGCCGAGTTCTAATAGTAAGAGACTCAAGGCCCGACCTGGGAATATGCGGGTAATGTAATGTAAGTGCAGTGTGTGTGTGTAATAATAATGGACTTGCAGTTGAAGATGGAAACAAAGGGAACAAGAGTGAGTTTTTAATACAGAACAGATGTGTGTAGTACACGTACAGAGTTTCAATCTGGAGAAGTTTACACAAGGAGAAGTTAAAGCCAATTCAACATTATTGCTCGCTTGGTGCGTCTTATATACCTTTGCACACGCAGGTGCTACGCAGTATGTTCATGTGTCCAACTCTTCCGGTTGGTAACAGAATAATAATTAACCATACATAGATTCCCCGGAGGGATTGTGACCCAAGGGTCAGAGCACAAGCATACTGCCTGTCTTACAATTTACCTGGCGACACATTGTCACATAGTAACAAGTACCTGAAATGCAAGAAACACAATGCAGAGGATATGCAAGTGGGAGAGGAAGGAGATGTATAATGCAATTGCATTGTGGTCCCCTATGTGACATCCCTATGTCAATGCATTGCCATAAGAATAACATGTGAATGACAGGAAATAGAAACAATAAAAATCCAAGCAGGAGCTAATCCTATAAATAACATGAGAGATGGAGCAAGTCATAGTGAGCGGAGATGAGAAACTTATGTGTGTAATTCTACACCACAATAATTCTAGTCTACACATTTTATCCACCTCAACCTTTATCGGAAATAATAATAATTAATATCAAACGTAAACATTCTCCCCCCACGTGAATCACCAAGTGATTCGCAACTTGATTAACCAAATAAGAGTAATCGGAACCCTGAGAAGTAATCTAGAATAATTCAAACAGTTTAATTCTTTTTAAAAGAAATTACTGGCTATCAAACACGGGAATAATCTTAACGATGGGTCTTTTAATTTCCCCATTGCTGGTCTTAAGTGTTACCACCCTCACCTTACCATCCGGTCCTGGGTGGAGACCTATAATTCGACCTCGGCGCCACTGTGTGGGCGCCATGTTATCCTCTTTTATGAGGACGAGTGAATCAAGCTTCAGTTCCGCTTGCGGGAACTTCCACTTATTCCGTTTCTGTAAGCTAGACAGATATTCCAAATGCCACTTCGCCCAAAACTCCTGCTGGAGTCGTTGTAAGTATTGAAAACGGCTTAACCGATTTTCCTTAATCTCGGAAAGATTAGGATCCGGGGCGGTGGTTATCGGTTGACCTATCAAAAAATGTCCAGGCGTCAATGTTTCCAAATCATTGGCGTCTTCCGAAAGTGGGCAGATTGGGCGACTGTTGAGTTGGCTCTCAATCTGACATAACACTGTCATAAATTCCTCAAAGGTCAACATAGATGAGCCCAGTACTCGTCGGAGATGATGTTTGACGGACTTGACGGCTGATTCCCACAGGCCGCCCATATGTGGTGCGGATGGCGGAATAAATGTCCATTGTTTACCCTTCAAAACTGCGGCGTCTGTAAGGTCCTGTTGGAAATGCTGTTCTTGGAGAAGAAATTTCAGTTCTTTCTCGGTACCGACAAAATTCGTTCCGTTGTCGGACCAAATTTCTTGCGGTAAACCACGGCGGGAGATGAATCTCCGCAAGGCAGCAATAAACCCTTCGGAGGTTAACTCGGAAACAAGTTCGAGGTGAACCGCTTTAGTAGCAAAACAATCGAAGACACTTATCCAAGCCTTGGATGATGATGATCCCCGCACTTTACGGTTTTTAAGTAGCATTGGACCGGCGTAGTCTACGCCCACAGTGTGAAATGCGCGTGAGCCTTCCGTTCTGGATTTTGGTAAATTTCCCATTTGTTGAACGAGAGTTTCTCCCTTCCAACGAGTGCACTCCACGCATTTTTTCACAATTTCCCGTGCCATCTGTGACCCGCGTACAATCCATACCTGCTGGCGTGCTGTTGCTAACAACAGATTTGGTCCAGCGTGAAGGGAATTGAGATGTAGCTCTTGTAAGTAGATTTTTGCGAAATGCCCATAATGCAAGATGACTGGGTGCTTAGCAGCAAACTCCATGGTAGAGTTGTGCAATCGACCTCCAACTCGTAAAACCCCATGCTCATCAACGAAGGGATTGTTGATGCTGGATGTTTTCATAATGGAGGTAATGTCTGGATTTTCATCCGAACTCTTGGCTGGGCGTAAAACCTTAAGTTCCTTGGGCCATTGCTGTTGTTCTACAATAGACACTAGTTTGAGGAAAGCATCCTGCTTTTCCTTCGCCGTCAATGCGCCTGAAAGCTTAGTTTTTGCGCTGCAGTTGTTTTTGAATCTTAACATCCAAGCTATCACTCTCCATAATTTATTGTATGAGGAGTTGCGTTCAATGAGGTCTATGAGAGAATTCGTCTGTGGTTTTGCGTGAAGGACCGTTTTTTTCTTCAGTTCGTCTTCTGCCTCCGGAATGATTGTTTCTTCGGGCAGTTGTCCTTGCTGGAGCCATGTGGGTCCTTTGAACCACATCTCCAGTACGGAGTTTTGGAGTGCGTCAGGCATAATACCTCGACTGGCCAAATCTGCTGGATTCTCCTTGGTCCTGACATGATTCAAGTCGTCCTTGTTGCTGAACTCTTGAATAGTTGCTATTCTGTTAGCAACAAAGGTTTTAAATCGGGATGGCTGTTTCTTAATCCATGCCAAGGTGATTGTTGAATCCGTCCAGTAGAACCGGTGGTGTACCGGTCTACGGAATGCCTTAATTACTTGTTGCATTAACTGTGTTTCTAGCACAGCTCCCATGAGTTCTAAACGTGGAATTGAGACTGTGCTTAGAGGCGCTACACGGGTTTTGGCAGCAACGAGGTTGCTTTGTTTTTCATCTGACCGAATGACCCTCAAATCAACCGCGGCACCATATGCCTTTTCGGATGCATCCGTAAACACATGCAATTCTATTTCGTCAGAACGGAGGGTTCCTACCCATCGAGGTATAGTTAGGGTCTCTAACTTACGAAGTTTTTCTCGTAAGAATTTATACTTAGTGGCGATCGGTGTTGGGACCTCGTCATCCCAGTCTGTCTTTGTCGTCCAGACTTCTTGATATAGGATTTTAGCCAGTATCATGACTGGGGCGGCTAGGCCGAGAGGGTCAAACGTACATGCGATCTCGCTTATCATTGACCGCTTGGTTAACCGTTCCATTTCTTTGATTTTTACGGTAAACTGAAAAGAGTCCGTTTTTGAATTCCAGCGGAGACCGAGTGTCTTGATAACTTCGTCAGGGTTGGTCATCATGTCTTGATCGCCGGTAATTGCACGAATAACGTACTCGTTGTTACTTGCCCATTTACGTAATGGCAAGCCGTAACTCAGAAGAATGGTCTTAACTTCCTCCTGAATTCGGTGTGCGTCTTCCGGAGAGTCGGCTCCGGAGAGCAAGTCGTCCATATAGAAGTCGTTTGCAATTATCTTTGCCGCTTCGGGGTGATTCTTTTGCTCGTTATCTGCTATCCACTTCAAAGAGCGTGTAGCAAGCCATGCAGCGCTCGCGGTACCGTATGTCACCGTTTTAAGACGGAATTCCGTTATTGGATCTTCGGGTTTTCGACGCCACAGGATCTTCTGATAGTCCTGATGCGACGGACGTATCCATATTTGGCGATACATAGCGGTGATATCCCCATTTATAGCAATATGATGTAAGCGAAAACGTGTTAAGAGCGAGAAGAGGTCATCTTGAATGACAGTGCCGGTGTGCTGCGTGTCATTCAGCGATTTGCCGTTCGCTGTTTTGCATGACGCGTCGAACACCACGCGGAGCTTTGTTGTTAAGGCTGTCTTCCGTATTATCGGATGATGCGGAAGGCATCATCCGGACGTCTACCTTCGAAGGTAGACGTCCGTATCCTTGGATGTCTGAACTTCAACCATGTGGCCTTGCGCCTCATAGTCCGTCATGAAGTCCTCGTATTGTTTCCTTAAGTCTTGATTGCGAGCTAGCCTGGCTTCCGTGCCAGCTAACCGCTTCAGCGCAATTTCCCGGGATGGTCCGAGATTTGGTGGATCTGTTTTAAATGGAAAAACTACCTCCAGTTTTCCGTCTGAACAGCGGCTTGTCGTCGTTTGAAAGAGTTCTTCGCAGACTTTCTCCTCCTCTTTCTGATACTCATTGACGTCCTCGGGGAGAGCCTCCGCCCCCCAAAATTGTTGCAAAATTTTGAGGGAAATATCGTTGTTGATGGCAAGATTGACGGAGATCTTCTTTGTAGAAGCGAGAGATGCGCCGCATCCGCCGATGACCCAGCCGAAAACCGTGGAATGTGCCACTGGCTCGTCTGGTTGCCCTTGTACTCGCCCACCAGTGAGGCACCGGAAGGAAACGTCGGCTCCTAAGAGAATATCTACTTTCCCAGGTCGCCCATACCGGGGATCCGCCAGCTCCAGACCCTGAAGATGAGGCCAACTACGGACCGGTAATGGAGTACCCGGTGTGTCGCCGGTCACTTGCGGAAGAATGAAAGCTTCCACTCGGAATGTCACGGAGGAGTCATGGGGAGACTGAATATTCAGCGTAACAAATCCCTTGCTACACGTTGTAGTATCATTGCCAATGCCAGTTATCTGAACATTAGCGCGTTTACGGCGGAGGCGTAGCAGCTGAACTGCACGCTCTGAAATAAAGCTGCTCTGGGAACCCGTGTCCAACAGAGCACGACATGGCATTAATTGTTCGGTGACGTCTTGAACCAATATTTGTGCTGTCGGCAATATAACCGAACTGTTCCCGCAGGAAGCATTTGCTTGGACCCCAGGATCCCTAGGATCCTTAGGCGGACGACCATCTTGTACGGGTCGTTTAGCGTAATGCAATAATGTGTTATGTCGCCTTTTACACACATCGCATTTCAACGTCGTGGGGCATGAAAACACGTCGTGTCGAGAGGAGAAGCAATTCACGCAGAGTTATTTTCCTTGATGAATTCGCATCTCTTTTCCACAGACATTCGCTTGAATTTTTCACACTTGCGTAGCATGTGCGGTGCAGAGCAAATGTAGCACGTCAGTCCCACTGGCCGAGTGGGATTATGGCTTTGCGCAGCCATAGCCGTAGATTTCTTGAAAGGCAACCCGCGCTTGGGTTCCTTCGGGGGGTAGGTGGCCCCATCCAAAGCAAGACAGCTTGCTGTAGCGTTGATTTACGAATGTTTTGACTTGGTCCCATGTCACCTTCACATTCGTAGTCCGAGCTGTCATCCCTATGGTCATTTCATAGTATGACCGGGATTCAGGATCAAAGCTGGTGATGAGCGTAGTCACCAGGAGTTCGTCCCATTTTTCAACGGCTGATCCGAGCGTTCTCAAGGCTTCACGGTTGGCGTTGATCTGTTCCAAGTTACCTCGCAGTAATTCAACTGACCTGGTTTTCAATGTTTCAATGTTGTCCAAGTCCTTGATGTAGTTTTGCTGGAGTTTTTGCGTATCGTCAAACCGTTCGCAAAGGGATGTCCAAGCACGTGTCAGATTTACACCGGAAACAGGGATGGTTGCGATGACTTGAAGGGCATCTCCCTTCAGGCTCTGCCTGAGTAACTGGAATTTGTGGACCGCTGGTAGTTCGGTGTCCAAATTAGACAGAACGGCAGTGTTCATGATGTCTTTGAAGCTAATCCAGTCTTTCCAGTATCCACTGAACTTGGGGAGTTCCAGTGGAGGAAGTTTAACTCCGCTCCGGGACGTACCGGAGGAAGATCCAGTTCCCAACTTTCCACAAATTTCCAATAATTGTCGACTGATAGTTTTGAACTTCTTGTGATAGTCTAACTGTTGTTGTTTGAAATCGTTGACTGTAGCATCTAGCAAGTTTTGAATCCCATAAACGGCATTAAATCCCGTCCGTAAATCTGCATGAGATGTATTGAGTGTTGCCATAGCGTGGTTGACGTCATATTCAGTCATTGCCACAGTTCCATGGTTTGCTACTTGTGCTTCAATTTCATCCATATCATCCTTCGCTATCTTGATTTGTTGTAAGGTAGCGATTGGTACGACCGCCATGTTTCCTGAACGTTGCCTGGCTTCTTCTTCAGCTTCGATTTCCTCTCCAAGAGCCCTTAGTAATCCTACTGAAACGATGGTTTCAAACCGTTCCTTAAGTAGATGGATAACCTTAAACTGATGAGCTATTCGGAGGTTTGCTGCGAAGGCCCAGCAATTGGTGTATTCCAACTAAGTCCAATTCTTGGTTGGTTACGCGTAAGTACTATGGCGGGTTTCAATTCTACAGGCAGCAAAACCACGTGACGGTTGGGTTGTGCTTCCCTAAATTGATTTTTAAATAAGGTGGCAACTAATTGGGGTAACGGAGCTTGGCCGAGCTGTGCCCACGGTTGTCTTCCCTCGGAAATCCAAGTTAAGATTTCGATGGTTTCGTCGTAAAGGTTTAATCCGCCTTCCGTAAAGTTTAATGCTTCTTCAAGTGTAAATGATCTTGTAAGCGTACGTCCAGTAATCTTACTCGGTGTAAGTGGTTCGATTTGAGTCCACTTCGTGAGGATAAAGTGTTCAAGGGATAATTGTTCTGCTGCGGATACGGCAGTTTGCGTCTGTGGGTCCTGACCCTGTGGAATTTGTCCCGGTGGATCCTGTCCCTGTGGAGGGTTGTCCTCCCCGTGTGAATGATCGTCCCCGTGTGGATGATCTTCCCCTTGTGGGTGATCTTCCCCTTGTGGATGATCTCCCTCTGAATCGTCCCTGGTTGGATCTTCCCCTTCCAGGTTCGAAGTGTCGACTGTTGAGTTTCCTGATTTGGATGACTCTAATGTTTCGTCTGCCTCGGATTCGTGTGCAGAGTCGTAGCTAGTAATTTCTAAGTGCTCTTCGGTCACAGGCTTCTCTTCCGATGAAGCTGCACCAATTAAGGTTCTTTTGGCTGCTCCTACCAATCCAGAGAAGTACGAAGTGCCGGAACTGGTTGCTGGAGTAACTAATTCGGTTGTCTGGTTAGAAAGCGACGCACGGCGAGAACCGGGCCACAGAGGAACCTGATTTAGGGTTTTTAGTTCCTCAAATTTTCTTTTTCCTGCTAGTTGGAGTTGTAAACGTTGTATAACAGTCTCAAGTGGTAGCTGTTTTCTGTCTGATTCCTGTTTACACCTAAGTTGATCGGCTGAGGTTAATTTTATATTATTATTCTCAGATGGTTGTACTGTAATAATTAATTTCGTTCCTTCCCATGCATACAGCTAGAGGATCAGTGAGTCTTGTAGCATGTTTATATTTTAGTTCAACTTCGGCGCTATTCTTAGCAGCCATAAGATTGTATCACCGTGGCTATAATAAGCCGCATATTCAAGCTGATTTTCCCTTAAATTCACAGATGGCTACCGGTTGAGGTGGATTCACAATAATTGAAATATTGACTAATTAGATAAGAATGTCAATACGTAATTAGCTAATTCCACTTACTTAACTGACTTAACTCAACACGGATTAGTATGAAAGGCTACGATGTAGTAGTTAATTGCGACTGCTTATGCCCCCTAGTGACAACAATGCTTTCTGCGTGATCAATAGCTAATGGGAATGTGTGCGCCCTAGTAAGAGAATCATGCACTTAGGGATACGGCGTGGCTTTCTTGTTGCTAAGGTGTTGGCTTGCGTCTTCTTGCTTGAGATGACTTCAATGCGATGATGATGACAAGAACAATGAATTTTCTTATACCTGGAATCCTCTATGTAGGACTAACAGATGAATTCTAATTCCTGGTCTTAAATTCCAATTTGCTCCGGTGTTCGGGACACACGTAACAGGTCACCGAATGCCCAATACCCAAAACTGACTCACTATGTCTCGGTACTGTGCCTACTGTTGCAGAGTGGCCAGAGATCAACCCCTTCTGTGTTTAGTGGCTCACCACGGCGCACGTGAGCAAGTTAAGATCTACAATTTCGTTGCAATCCTGGCACACCGTTCTTCCGCATAGCATGGGAGTCAGTAATGGAATTGAGTGGAGTACACTTGGAATGCGGGTAGTAGCTCCAGTCTGATCCGTCAAAATTGGAAGAGCAGAACTGGTCCGGGCCACACCTCTGTCGGTCCGGAAATGCTCATACAACAAGAATAGTACTTTAGATTGGATTCAATTTATCATCCACTATGGATGAGTAGCTACCATATGGTGTAGTCAAAATGCTTAGAGCCGCGACTACGCTCGGCTATTCCGTTTAATTATTATGAAAAGATCACAATAATAAATTCCGTTCCACGTTCCTGTCCCTTTGGACTCCTGGAGCTGGTGGAAATTGAATAAAGCGTGGTCCCTTGGAATTCCCTCGACCCTTGAGTCCCGCGAATTCGTTTTGACCCTCGGATTGGGGCAGCCGTATGCCTCCAATAAAGCAATATGGAATTGGTGTTTTACCTTGTAATATTACTATGTTTATACTGGAGTAATAGTCCAGATGTTGTTAATGGAGGCCACACGCCTGCTGTGGACTTCCTTCCTGCGTAGGATGGACTCCTTTGCGATGGAACGTAGTGTGATGAGTACTGCACCTTCTCCCGGCTGGGCAGAATTCGTGGTGATGAAATCCGGTCCCGATTCAAGGGCTGCTCCGGTCTCTCAGTAGCTTCCACACTGTCTTCCTTATTCACTCACTATTGTCTGTCCAGATTGCCCCGCTCTCTTGCACAAGAGCTCGCAATAATTACAAGTTCACTTAGTTCACTACAAACACAAAATCCGAATGTTCTCGGTAGAGCCCTGCCCCCACAAAATAAAGGCACGCTCAGGGTACACGCACTGATCGCAGAAAGCTTCGAAGGACCATAGAATTATTCAGGCCGAGTTCTAATAGTAAGAGACTCAAGGCCCGACCTGGGAATATGCGGGTAATGTAATGTAAGTGCAGTGTGTGTGTGTAATAATAATGGACTTGCAGTTGAAGATGGAAACAAAGGGAACAAGAGTGAGTTTTTAATACAGAACAGATGTGTGTAGTACACGTACAGAGTTTCAATCTGGAGAAGTTTACACAAGGAGAAGTTAAAGCCAATTCAACATTATTGCTCGCTTAGAGCGTCTTATATACCTTTGCACACGCAGGCGCTACGCAGTATGTTCATGTGTCCAACTCTTCCGGTTGGTAACAGAATATTAATTAACCATACATAGATTCCCCGGAGGGACTGTGACCCAAGGGTCAGAGCACAAGCATGCTGCCTGTCTTACAATTTACCTGGTGACACATTGTCACATAGTAACAAGTACCTGAAATGCAAGAAACACAATGCAGAGGATATGCAAGTGGGAGAGGAAGG
>JAQIWI010002498.1:0-12295 GCA_034698825.1 Deuterosminthurus bicinctus | reverse complement strand
AATCCGATTTTCACCCTCTCACGCTCTGGCACACGCAGAATGAAAGCATGTACCACCCTAAAATAATTTAGAGTCAATTTAGATGAGGGAAGGGTGACAAAGGGATTATTTTTATTTCTCACCCCTACTATACGAGGGGCTGCTGGAGGAATGGCAGCGACATCGCCAACTCTCTCATCATCACCGACTAATTGATACACATTATAATACACTCTGTTTGATTAACTTACACTCCCCCACACACACATCTCCCCTCCCTCGTAAAATCATTCCTTTGTTTATGATAATACTCACACCAGTTGACTTTTACTCTCACTTTATGTCCCACTGGGTTTTCGTTCACGTCGATCGTAAGTACTCACACAATACACCGCAGTAACAATGCACAACCTATAATACTATATCCACAATTCAGCAGAAAATTTTAAATGTTATTTAAGTATACGCAGGTTATAACTCAGTGCTTAATTTAATGAAAACACATGCGTTAGTGTCCAATACTAAATTTAATTTACAAGCACAGGTCCAATGCTAAATTACGTTTTAAAACATGGATTGCGATTCCACAGCATTGAATCTATGGCTGATTTTGACTGTGAGGAGCAATACAAGCAGATCCGTCCCCGAACAAAGTTCCGTCCAAACTGATCAAGTAAACCGGTGGTGGTTCCAGTAGTGCACAACTGGCTTCCGCAGCATATACAAACATGCACACAGGCGCTCACAAAGAGGAGCCCCGTTTTGGGCGAACCAGGGACTCCTGTTAACCCGAATCCAGGACAATTTTTACTTCTATACTACCATCCCGCATCATGTACAACATTGAAGGAACGAGCGGGAGAGTGAGGAGATGGAAGCAGTGAGAAAGTGAGAGAGAGGAGCGAGTAAGTGCCGCGCAGTCTCTGATCCTTCATTGCTGCTGTTTTCCTTCTCAGTCAACACGCCTGCACACACTTATACAGTTTCCACAGTGAAAGCACTCACATGTACATAGCATGTATTAGTTATGACGCACTATCCCCATACTTACAATGGCACCTTAAATCCAACTAACATTTTCATTGCTACACACTCTTATGACTCCTTTTCCCGCCTACTATATTAAATTTCTTATGCTATTCATGTGTTTCATTCCCCATGATCCAGCTACCGGTGGCTTGAGCTTTGATTTGGGATTTTAAAGTGCGGCGATACATGAATACTTAATTAATCGAGCGAGCTTTTTATTATCGGCGGGCGCTTATTAATTTTTAGGGCTCAGAGCACAAAAAACTGAAGAACACACAAAAGCACAAGAATCACGTATTGGGCGAAAGAATTTGTTACAATGCACGATGCCCGAGATATAGAAGAACTAGCAAGCAAATGGAAAAAGTAATGTGAAAGTGAAGAAATCATTATACTGCCCTTGAGCATTCAACCAAGCCTTGCTTTTAGTCTTACTTGAGAATCAGTAAAAGTGATGAAGAGCAGGAGCGGGTTGGATTCCAGCGCTGCACCATCACGATCCCCTTCCATTATTATTATTATATACATTTTTATGACACACGCACATACATCTAACTGAAAAATACATAGAACCTACAGCAACGACATCATTTCTCGCAGTACAATTCCAGTAGTAACTTACCATTGAATCTACATGGAAATGCCAGTTAACTTTGCTCCGAGCCAAGCTCATATTCGAAGCAGATGGGACGGAAAGGGAAAAACTGGTGGGGAAATTTGAAAAGGAAAACTAAAGAATAATGTAATTTGAGGGAGACGTATAGAAAAGGAGAGGGAAGACGGTTGAGCATTTTGTCGAAAAGAAGGCTTGAGCGCTGGTCTACGCAAGATTACTGTGTGTGTGGGTACCATCAGCAGCATTGCATTGCATTGGGTATGGTGAAACTTTTTCAATGAATATCCCCACGAAAGCGTGTATACATGTGGATAGGCTGAAGAGAGTCGTTCCTCCTCCTGTCTCTCCTTTCATCTCTCCAGCTATTTGGACTGGGATGAAGGCGCGAAGGACGACGATCATTCTGGTGGCAGTAAGCATTGCACTAGCAACGACGTAGTTTTCCCTAATATCCCATCAACCTTTATGATTGGATTCTAAGAAGAGGCGAATAAGGAATCATAACTCTTAACGGGAAACGATTGGAAGATCTGTCCTCTCCCAACGCTCTCCTCATGGCCTTGTTAAAAAGTCTCTCGCCCCGGGTGTGTGATAAAGCCCGAGCATATGAATTATGATGCTATCAACTAAAGGAAAGAGCCCCAGCACCTTGGAAGTACATTGCGGTCTTGCATCGGATAAGAGCTCGGACATAATTGGACATGAATCCCCTCCGCTGCTGTCTCTCCAAAATGTCCTCTTATCAGACTAGGAAATCTGCCTGTATATGGAACGTGGCCAAGAGATTGCAATAATTATAGCTATCATACTACACCACTCTCATGTAAAACCAGTGGATGAGATGGCCAATCAATTGGAAAAATAAGCTAGCTTCTGTGGAAGTAGACCTTTCTTTGGCTATTTTTTCCTCAGCAACAGCTGTTCTCGCACAATGTCCACGCATTATCCCTCACTATGGCCTATTATACCAGACTGTAAACGACCTCACGAGTCATTATATCTCACATAGGATTACTCTACTTAAAGATAGCCAGGAGATGTGAGAGAGAAGACGAAGAAGAGACATTTTACTCAAGATCCTCATTGTGTGAGGCTTTTGTACGGAAAGCGTGCATTCTCCTGCGCAAACACATTCAAGTGCATGGGCGTTACTGGGTTATAACGTGTGTACATAAGCACATAAGCATTTACGGCGGGTGGAGTTATCAAACAAACTAAATCGCTTTCACCACCTTACACAAGAGAAAGCAAAGATGGTCTTGAGAGTATCACATACACATAAACACAAACACACTTACAGACACACGTTATACCATTCAGTATTGCCCATACCATAAGGAAGTCACACTTAAAGCCGCCTCAATGTCCATATAGCTTTATTCACAAGTGCAAAGGCCTGGGATCCACGTGTATTTTCTCCTTCTTGGAACTCTTATAGTATTCAACACGCACATGAAAACAACAGAAGCTTGCATATCTAACTTTTGATAGGAAAATTATACAAAGGCCATTGTAATCACATGATGAGGATGATGGCGGTGATGATGACGATGATGAGACTGTCGCATTATTATTGCCTTGTACAATGAGATGAGTTGAGTAGCCCGTGCGTGAGGGAGAGAGAGAGAGAGATGTGTGTTTGTTAAACGAGGAAAGTTTCTATTCCCTGGTGGGCTACAGTTTTCAATGTCAAAGTAAAAGATGAGTAGACGTTGGAACTTTGTAAGCATTAGTGGTATACACAATGACAAGCGTCGGATATTGACTTGATGGATGTAGTACAGGCAGTGGAGAAAGGGTAGATTTTGCACAAGTCAAATGTGACGTAGAGGAAGGGAAAGTTGTTGAAATTTTAATGACGTATAATTTCATACTCCCACTGCTATACTACTGTCTCTCTCCACTCCCCTACTCCGTTCCATTCCGAATGTAACTTTGCGACAAACTGTAAGGTACTGCAGTGAGTTGCATTCTAAGAACCACAATATGCTCTGTACACAGACAGAGAGAGACTGCACACATATTTAAATTCCATTTTCTACCATGATTTCAGCCTAATGCAGCCACCAACCTTTGTAGAGAAAGAGGTTTTATCTCCACACGCTCTTTGCCCATGAATAAATTTGCAGTTCTTTTTCACATGACAAAATGGATCCCATCTGCTTTCCTAAAGATATTCCAAGGGAGCGCAAAGGATATTGAAAGAGTCATGATTAGGCGTACCTTCAGCTTGTCATAAGTAGGGATGTAATGGGACAAGTTAGATTGCATTTGTGTCTGCGGTCGTTGGTAAGGTTTCAATCGGGTAAGGGTTCAACCTTTGCCCACATCAATGTGTTCTATAGGATCTGTATGATTAAGGTAAATTGCATTTATTCTTACATAGAAGCCTCTCTGCATGGATCTTATGTATTCAAACTATGTGAGAAGAATTTGAAAAGTTTGAAAAAAAAACTTTTCACATTTCTCTCGCACATAAAAAAAAAGGAATGGGGGGTATTTTGGCATACGAAATGCAAGGTATAAATTATCAATGTTTCCACATGCTTATGACGAACATGAATCTTTGTGCTTGGATTTTTCTGGGCATTTGCCACTATTGTTGTCATTCTCACTCCGGTCAACTTTAATTTAGCGGAGCAAAAGCCGGACATAAGCAGATTACAGCGGCTTTGGTCCTATTGTTGTTTATCTTCACTTTCAGTCACACTTGAAAATATTGCTGCTTCTACATTGCACATGGTGAATTTTGAAATCATTCAACAGGATTATGACCGATGGCGAACGTGTGTTGTCAAGGTCGGCTTCAATTGTGTATCGTGTTTCGACCGCATCCGATTTAATTTAAACTAATGCGTCGTGCTCACATGATTCAATGACAATGAAATGGGCCAGTTCAAAGCGATTTTGAGAAAATTTTCTAGCGTTCAGTCAACGTCGTTTTGTTAGAACATAAGAGACTTGCAGAATGGTTGAGTCTCTGTGGAAACGAGTGTGAAATTGCATGCGGATTGCATGCAAGTCCCGAGTGATGCATCCGACAGGCAATTCAGCAATGCCAAGAAAGCATCGCTCTTGCAAACAGCCTGCCATAAATATTAAATTAAGCTTCCGCTCTGGGTCACTTGGCCCATTCGACATCACTCCCACTCCCACTTGTCAAGTGTCGCACATTTCTTAATTGATTTCCGGTTTCCCATAAATGTAAGAATCTTCAAATTCTCACCCGAATCAAGTAAACTTACGTATAAAAGTGAACACGACAACGCAATGTAAGAGCCGATCCCTCGTGTTTTAAAGGTCATCTCCTTGGATTTCAGGATGATGGCCGCCTACGTGTAGGGACGTGGGCGAGGAGCAATGACATTAATATTAAGGAAATTGAACTGAAGTCATCATCATCAGCAAAAGTGAGATTCTCTAGGAAGTGAAATCCCATACGACCGATCCTTACGGATTCATTTCCATTAATGTTTCATAAATAGTCCCTATACGCTTGAACGCTCCACACTCCACATGAATCCTCTTTGCAGGTAATGAATCTCAAGCATATTGGCACTCACACGTCTCCCCCATATAATCTTCTCTCACATTATCCCTCAGTTTTTCTCCCGTACAATTTTCTCCATTCGATTGGCCTTAATCCTAAACTAAAATCAGACGTGGCATTGCTCTTAATTCAACCTTCCTCTCGCGTATATTCAAGGTTATATAATAACTAGAAAAGCCGCTTTGATAAATCTTCAGACTATTTCTTCCCCTCCCAGGAGGTTTCCACCTAAAACTTTTCAACACTCAGTGTGATCTTGGCGTCATTACGTTATACACAATACACACACAAAAGCTTGATTGGTTTCGACGTATCTTCAAAATTTCCATTTACTAAATAAAAAAATCTAATTCCGCGTTTCCATAGCAACGGTCCCAGATGTCACCACACGATTAGTTGAGTGACCTTGTTTATGAAATGGCCATCGTGAATATTGAAGATAATAACATGAAAGTATTATAAGCAATTTCCTAGCTCCAGCATGGATACTTAGCAAAGGATGAGGAAAAAAGATTGAAAATCTCTATGTCTTCCTCCTCCTTCCTTAAGCCTCGTCGTCGTCGACATTACGCCATGTTTTCCACATGAAATTGAGCTGCATGTGCTGCTTCTTCTCATCATGTCATATAAGCTTAGAGCTGCTGGTGGAAGTGCAGAGGAAGCCATATGGAATTGAGCATCATTTTGTCATCCGGTAGTCATCTCTACTAACAAGAGCATTGTCCTCAATTTAACCTCGCTCAATTGTTTTCTAATAAACCCTTATAAGGGGCCCCTTATAAGCTTATTAGGCATAGGGATAACTGTCATGAGAGTTTGCCTAAGCCTCTAGAAGATTTTCTCATTCTCTTCTCCATGAGAGGACGCACGTGTACATACTCTGGATCAACAAAAGTACATAGAAAATTTCGTGCACACAGCCAAAGTAATCAAATACATTCACAGAAGACTAGAAGAGCTTTTGAAATTTTATAAAATTTTCAAAACACAATACAACTTCACCCCCTGTTGTGTCAATATCAAAGACTCCCTATCTATTTCGTGTGTCTGTGAGGCAGCCAGTACAAACAAAAAGAAGCGGGGTAGTATATTCCTCACAAATTTCTCGCTCCAACAGAGCAATTTTTTCACTTCAAGGGCTGGAGCAGGTAGGAACGTACATATAAAAACTCCTGATAGATGATAACAAGAGGATCGGAAAGGAACGGTAGGAACGTGTGTCTTCTTCAACTACTACTGCACGGATGAAATGCATGTGAAACTTTTGAAATTTTCAAAGTCATACGGCGAACGAGTTCAAGAGAGAAAACAGGTACAGGCTAACAGGGAAAGGCTGAAGAGCAAAGTCAAACAGAGAGAAATATACCAAAGGAATAAGAAAAAAAAAGTGCGAGCAAAGAGCCAAGTGAGCTCTCTACCAAAGAAAAAAGTCTAACATTGCAACTTATGAGTGAATCGTTGTTTACACACACACACAGACATGTATGCAAGTTTCTATACTGACGGAGGGAAAGAAAAGCCGTGTACACGAATAATAATAATGCTCCACAGACAGACAAGTATCATAGGAAAGAGCGTATGGGACAAAGTCACGTAAAATATAACAGTTTTAGCCAGCGACAATACAGAAAGGGAGATGAAGACAGGAGCAGGGAGTAACATGTGATAAAATAAAAGGAGGAAAAAATACAAATTTTTCCTTCTTTTTATCTTATTTTCCAGCGGACTTATGGATGCCATAGAATTATACTCACTCTATCGTCTGCAATCCCGGCCCGCCTACACGCAGAGAGACGAGCAATAGAAAGAGAATCCCTCTGCATATTCCAGTCCGGTTTTCTCGCGCCGGATCCACGGAAAAGGAAAACAGGAATTCCAAGGCGAATACATTATGACATCGTAAAAAGAAGACATGTCAGCTCGTCGTTTAAATTATCATGTGAGCCTGTAGAAGCTTTCTTTGTGCTCACACACGATGACGACAGCCAAAACGAAGACGACAATAAGCTTTATAAGGGAGCTTGTCATTTGTTAGCATTATTTATGTCTATTTCCACCTGCGACCGATTTCAACGGGCTGTGCGAGCTCAGTAGCAATTAACTTGGCATTATAGATGAATAGGCCATTGTTAGGAGTGAGAGTGGAATGCAAAAAAAAACCTTTCGGTGCATTCAAAATATATGAGCGTTCAGGGAGTAATTTTAGGGTGAAACTTGTGCTTGGAAAATGTCATACTTTACGCATTCTACTCGGCCCTGTCGTAACGCTTGTCTAACACTTTAAATTGTGATCCTTGAAAAAAAAATCGAATGTGTGCGGGGAAAGACGGACGTTGTATAAGGAACCGTTCAATACCTGCTGGAAGCACATACTACAATATTGCCTCAAACGGCTTTTATTTCCGGACCGGAGGTTCCTGTCCTGTAGAGGATGATGTTGATGATGATAGTGAGCATGATAATTTCATATCTTGTGGCCGTTCCACCATTAAGAAAAGATAGTTGCTTGACATGAGGAGGGGTGGGATGGTGTTAATTTTTAGACTGCCAATGTATTTCCACACTCAATGTTCTACTATGGACACCATGTTGTTAGTGTGAAAAGAGTTGAGAAACAATAACAAGACAGAGCCCTGGAACCATCTCTCACTGTCTCTTTCTCTGTGAAAGGCAATCGCAGAGTGCAGAAGAATCTTGCCGGCTTATCTTGTATGCCGACAAGAGAAAGCTTCATAATATGGACGAGGATTAAGTAAACACGAGGACAATGATGGATTACAGTGGAAAACAAGGTGATAAATCGCTATTCAATAAACTTCCACTCATCTGATAGCATTTCATTCTCTTCCTTTTTCTCGCTGTCGCTCCTTCCCTCACTTGCTTGTTGACTTTCGATCCCATGAACCTTTTCCATTCCAGGCAGCCTTTTACCCTTAGTTAGTCTTAAGCTTGCTTCATCGCTTGTATCCATCAGTTCCCTTTCTTCACAACAAATTGACGATACAAGAAAGTGTGTACTACAAACGATTGACGCACACCCGATGTGTCTTCATTCCTGCGCATGCACAGCATCGCATCGTTGTAACAATACCGTAGAGATCAGACTGGAAAGGATTGACTAAATTTGTACGCATAGCTGGGGAGTTCATTCAAAATACATCAGCAGCAACTTTTGGGACATTAGAGTGTATTATGTAAATTCAGAAAGTGATTACTATTCACATGAAGTTGAGGACGAAAGGGCAGTAGTATGCAAGTTGGGTTGGATAATTGTTTTTTGGAGCCACACACGCGCCAATTTAAATGAGCTAATGCATTTCAAATGCCCACTGTTTACACGGAAAATATTATATGTATATGCATATGAAATTAGCATGCCAAGCAGGGGAGATAGGGTGGGAGACTATGCTGTGTGGGTGTTTAAATGAATGTGTGGCATTCAGCACCCAGCAAGTTTTCACAAGTAGCAAGTCTGTGTGTTGAATTCTGTTGACCAACGGGAGGAATTATAATGACAGGAGTGTAACATAAAGTGCCATGAATCTTTGACGAGGGACACACCACACGGACAGAAGAGAGCTCATCAATAATGATAATAATATTATATCCATCTCTCTCTCTCTCTCTAGTCCTTCCGTGTGCACATATCTTTCCTCCATTAGGATATTCCATGTTTGTTCATGTGTCCGTCTGTCTGTCTGACTGTCTTCACCTTTGTTATTGTGAACACTATAGGAATGTTTGGCAAAATATTTTACCTCCTGTCAACGCATTACATGCAGTGAACATCAAAGTTAGTCTGGCGCAGTCCTTTTATGTGAGCTTTTAATGGGGCTCCCTGTAGTCAAATGCCCGGAGATATGAACAGTAGTAATTAAAGCCGTTGTGAAAGAGACCTGTCTTTAATGTGTTTTTGAAGGTTCACTTTCAAGAGTGTTTCCAGTATTTTCTAGATGGCAGTGTCTTGCTGAGCGTTGTGAAACTTTGTTTTGTGATGCTTTGAGGTCAAGCTGGCTGGAAAGGATTTGAGTCTTCTGCTTGCTGTGTTTGATTGATGTGACTAAAAGTCTAGGCGGGTTTCATCCTCAACCGGTGTTCTGTCCCATGCCGAGCAATGATAACAAATGAACTTTACGAGCTTGAGGACTCGTTCTCATCGTCATGCTGATTCCATTGGGTGCTGACGAGCCAGAATGCCACACTCCCCGCTCGCCTCATCGCTCCCTCTTGCTGCGTCAAAATTCAAGTTATAATTTTATTTGAAATAATTGTAAATCAGTCTCGTTGTTTAGCATTCCGCATCCCAATGGCTCTTGTGACACACACATACACTGGCTCCTGCACGTCAAATGTATTTGAAATGAAGTTGGCATGAGGAAAGTCATTACTGTGTGTATGCCAGGAATGAGTTGCAAAAAGGTTGATTCGTATGTTGAACAAGGAATGTTTCCTCAAGTGTTTCAAGTCTCTCTACACTCTTGTCCAATCAATCATTAGGGAGGTCTATACGACCTCCCCACCTGCTGTTATTTTCTCGTCCGTTCATAATGAACTGAAAATTGCCTCCACCGTCGAGTGTTTTATAGCAAATTACTCATAAACATTCCATTGGAGGCCGAGGCTTTGTTAAATTACGATTGTCATAAAAATGTTCAGACACGCGAGGGGTTTATCGTCGTCCTGCAGCAGCAGCGTTGAGTTGCACGGAGAAATTTGGATTTTTCATTAATATCATTATGCATATTGGACTTGTTGCATGGGCAGGTAGAAAAGGAATGAAGAAGGCGGGTGAGTTGGTAACCTTGATCCGCTTCCAGATGGATCGACTCTGTGAGAGCCATAAGCTCTTGTTCACACAAGCAGCATAAGTGTTTTTCCTAACTGCAAACAAAGCCAACTCTTTTCATTTCCGGTGGCTGATGGAAGGCGAGTTGAGAGACATGAAAAAGCCAACAGCCATTTTTCGTCACATTCGTTCCATTGACCAGGTGACAACTGAAGACATGCCATCTGATGGCAAGCACTTACAGCTAGTACAATATCAATTTGAATACGGTCGAACGAGCCCTATTTTTCTCCTCCGATAGATTTTTCATCCAGTTTGAGTATAAAGTTCAAGTGAAAACCTGGTAGTGTTAGCTCATTTGCTATAGAGATTAGCCCACTACTGTAAAAGGATAAACGTGGGAAAATAAAGGATGATGAGCCTGACTGTAGTTGACTGGGAAAACTAATGATTACGTTCAACAATCTCTCTCTCTCTCTGATGTCCTCACGTAAGATATTACAAAGACCCTCACGCGTGTGTAAACCAGCATGAGATTTACTGGCGTAATCTTGGCAAGTTTAATCATCTGGCTTTTGGTGTTAAACTGGTATTGTTTTCTAGAACGGGTCACGCTCATGCATACAACTAACTGACGAGCTGCATTTAAATTTGACTGCAGTAGCCATATTGAGACAAGAATTGTTTAAGGTAATGCATGTTCTAAAATTAATATATTAAATGCATCCTCCATGTTCGACAAGAGAGATATAGTTTTATTAAAAAACATAAAAGTCAATCATGTTCCCCATAGATTTCCAAGACAGTACGTCTGTAATCATGAAAGAAAGTGTTGTGGAGGGAGTGTTTGTGATGATTGTGATGCACAGGAGAAGAGGGCAACAGGTTTTACCTCTTTGAATTTTATTATTGTCAACGCTCGTTTCCGCCCTGTTGTCTAAAGTCGTCGGCTATTGTGTTCGAGTCAACTGGGCCGGTAGAGAAGAGTTTTTTCAAGTTCTACTATATGCTAATGAATTGCTAGCAATTAGATTCAGTATTCCAGACCGACCGTGTCTGTTAAGTTGAAGAATAAAAAGGGTACACTTAGTGGATGATCATCTCCGTGCCTGTGTGATGTGTAACAAAGACATGACCATTAGGACTCGACCCTTTTTCACGGTTATCATAAGTCACCTCATGCTCGACTGAAATAAAGGGTCCCTTTGGGTGCATTGAGGATTTATCTTGCGTAATTATTATTATCGTAGAGAGTACGAAGCCTCATAAATTTCCAAAGTCGTTCTCATTCACAAAGCAGACATTGTGTCTTGCTAACCCTTAATTTTGGAATCCTTCTTTTTTCCCGTTGTCCACCCAGGTGTATATTTTGAGGGAACGATGGAAGGAGTAGAAGGAGGGCAGGATGCATGGATCTCCTCTGTGAGCGCCTGTTTTTGTCCATATAATCCTCCGTTGATGATTTCGACGTTCCACATTTTTACAAGTAAATCCCCGAGTTGAGGGAATTATAATAATGGAAGGAGAAGACCGTTGATGTTCAACCTATGATGATGCTCACAGCTTATTTTTTTCTCTACACTCTTTTGGTCAAGCATAATTTCCCTTCGACTTGAGGAAGAGAGAATCCACCTGTGCTCACCACCACCAACAACAACAACAGCAGCAGCACCAACAACATTACCAGACTTTTGAGAAAAGCCCTTTGAGGCAAAAAAGTTATCATCATCATCAACATCACTGCCACCACTACGATGGAATAAAAACTCGGAGGGCAGTTCTCTCTCATGCTGGTCGAGGCTTGAAGTCAAAGATAATCTCTGTGATGTTCACGTCTCCGGAGCGATACGGAATTTGTATAGAGACACGACATGAAAATGATTAGGGGAAGGCACGCTATATGCTCTTGTGAACCATGAAAAATGTACACACGCCTCAATGAGCTCATGAAGGCCGGTCCACCTGAGTTTACAATTCCAATGGGAGTACATATAACGTTAGGGTTAAATGGCTTCACAGTCACTGTATTCCGAATAAAAAGCTTCTATCTCTCTCTCTCTCTCTCTCTCTTCATGCTCGAGTTATTACAAGGGGAAGGCTTTATTCTCTTCCATATTGCCATGACAACCGTGCAATATAGTGCTTGAGGAAATAAAAGGATCAGCCTCATACTCTCTCTCTCTCTTTCACTATCTCTCCCTCTCACCATCTCTCTCACCGCGTAACTCGTACCGAATGACTTATGACATTTAATTACACCAGTTCCCCGCACACATTTCACTGGAAACAGTAAATCATTTAATTTCCACCTGCATTATTATTTCTGGTCCTTGTA
>JAQIWI010002497.1:0-12299 GCA_034698825.1 Deuterosminthurus bicinctus | reverse complement strand
TTGTTAGTTATCATCAAATTAAGTCATTAAGTATTAAAAACTCTGATCGTTTAAACATGTAAATGAATGGAATCAAATGGGCAATAACTTTGAAGCTGATGCGAGATATGGTGATTTTATCATTCCTTCATCTATTTCTACTCTAGAGCTACCATGCTCGCATCATGATTCAACCAGAGAAATCTATCTGCCACTGTGAATTAAAGGAATTAAAGCTCACTCCACATGCTACTATTGAACAGGAGTTAAGTCAACAGTTGAGAAGTGAAATAAACAGTTGATGGTTAGTCATAGTAAAAAATGAAAATTGAAAGATTCTGCCAGATGAATAAATAAATAGAAATCGTGACAGACCAAAGATTTGAATTGAACATTTACCCTCAAGATATACATAGAAAGGTAAACCCATTGTGCGCCTTGGTGGCATTCTTCCTCATGCTTCATCATCAATTTTTGACTTAGGAAAATAGAGGAACAGATGGTCAATAATGATAATAATTGCAAGTGTTGTGAACTACAACTGCTGCTCATTTGCCCACGCTCATTCTTGATTTCATCCGCAGTTTTGCCGCTCTACCGAGTCTCTGTGTGAAGCGTCAGCGCAAAATCCCATCCAACTTAATTCAAGCGAGACGATCAATGATACTACAGAGAAATGACTTGAGAATTTTATGACTTCCGTGTTTTGAATTCAAAGGAAAATGGAGGACTCGGAAGATTTCATTCCTCACAGCATTTTCGTTTAAATTAACGAGAATCTGTCATCACAAGTTCCACGGATACCGACTTGCGGTGGTACTTGACTTGAATGATTTGTGCTACCTCCCATGCGACAAGGAAGAACCAAGCGAGTAGTAATAAGTTTCGATAAGAGACCTGCGGGTGGGGTACATTAAATTCAAGCTTGACATTATTAACGCAGTGTCAATATAATTTGGCCCACAGTTTGAAGCTCCATGCCTATTATTGAAGTTGATTGTCCTCTTCGTTGTCGTCATCGTCGTCCAAAGAGATTCGATCAGATGAGAATGAGTGTTACTTTTGGGGTCGTAAAGCAAGTATCAGGGAGTGAAATCTCACTATTGGAGGTCCCATGCTCTCGCTCAAGTAATTTTCTCGCTTGTCTTTTTCCAGCGTAGTTATCTTGTTCCTCTCTTCGTCCGTATATTTAACTAGATGGAAACGAGGTCCCCCTGTGTGTTCGTCCTGTTCGGACAGTCTAATCTTGAACTGTGTCCTGCTCGCATATGTCCTGTTGTTAGTCCTGTAAGATACGCAAAGCTTGTCGCAGAAGACTCAATTCACCATGCAGAGACACAAAGAGAGCTAGTGCCATCTGATTTACACAGGTAACTATACGACGGTCCCTTGATGCGTCCGATGTGTGTGGTTCTGAATGATTAATATATAGGCGTCTCATTTCCTCAGTTAAAAGCCCATTGTTTTTCCCACTGTGTCTTTTCCGTCAATTACGCTTGCACACCATGACCATGCCTGCGACAATGTTTTTTTCTCTCTCTGCATTCATCTCTCAACGTTGTCAAACAAGAAATTATTTATTGTCCACTATCTTAAGGGTTCCCTTGACAAAATAATAGCGTCTTGTATACTGAGATAAGCGATTGATACAATGTGTTGTGTAGTTATGTGTCTGTGTGCAATTAAAATGTTTCACTGTGAGTACACATTGTTTCAAAGTTGGACCAATGGTCGAGAGACAGCTTACAGTTCGTTAGCGACATGGGATTGAAGACTATAGAGCAAGATTGTTAGTGCGTGCGTGTGTGATAGCAAGTGTGTGGCTTGACTAGCGTCTATATGAGGACGTGTTGCGAGTGGCCAAGATCATCAAGGAAGACGCCAGAGTGAATGGAAATTCACCCAGTGGTTTGAGCAGCCGGTTTTTGAACATAAATTTCTTCTTTTTTCTTCCGAAGTCGGCCCTCCTTTTTACGAGTTTCCCCAACCTGATATCCGCATTAACGTCCCAATGTCCTGCCATTTGATTGTGTGAAATGTCACTCCTTCGAACACGACGGTGGACTCGTGTGCGAAGTATGCTCTGGGGCTCAAGTAATAAATTCCCTTGGTGAAGTCATGGCGGCGGCGGCGGCTGTTCATAATATAGTTTTCCTTTTCTTTATCCCTCCGACGACGCGACTTAAGAACTTGTCAGCGGCTAATTATTATTATCACAGGTACAGCACAAACAGGAACATAACCTACAGTCTGACCCCCTTCGCTTATTTTTTCCCATGAGACAAAAGGCGCCTGAGTCAGCAGCAGAGGTCGCGTCCGCTGATATAATTTACGACAGAAAAGATCCGCGCTTTCCCGACTCTTTCTCACACAAAGTTCACATCGATTTATTTGACACTTGAACATGTCCTTATGGCAACTTGAATGTAGTTTACATGTCTAAGAAGAGTTTGTGTTTGTCTGCGACGTACTTGTTTGCTGCTGAAAAAGGCTTGACAGTCCAGTATTGTCACTTCAGGAGCTTGGAATAACATTATTCTCCTTCATCTTATTCTTCTTGTGGAACGCTCCTGTCAAAGAATAAGGATTTTTTCGACGTATAAGATCTCTTTGGTTGACAAGTTCAAGTAAGTGCTGTTGTTGTTGTTTGTCGTGAGTGGTGATGATGTTGCTACGGAGAGTAGGAGGGTGAGAGGACGTTATGGAAAATGGTCGGCTTGCACAGAGAGAGAGATGAACTGATGTCTCGGACCAATATGGTGAAAATGGTACGTGTTTGATTTACGACAGGGGCAATTACGCTTTGATTTATTACTTCCACTACGTCTTAATTCGATTCAGACCAAATATTTATCTTATTTTTCTGTGTCTCCCCTCGTGTCTTTGCAGTTTGAAGTGTGAAACTGGACACAATACAACTCATCAACCCATTCTACATTCAACCACTCGCATTTCGGGCTGCTGATCTTTTCCGGCCCTTGTCACAAAGCGATAGCGGTGGCGGTGGGGTGGTCACTACATGATTTATTGACCTCTGTGTACTTTTTGAGCTTCTTTGCTACTCTTGGGGCACAGAGGACATCAACCACTGGGAAGATTCACGGACTTTCTTTGTGGGTGCCACTTGTGTAATTGAAGGCTGCCATGAGTTTTGACAACAAGGATAAGTTTTTGGAACACCATTAAAAACTACGAATCGTGTTGCGAGGTGACATTTGCAGTGAGTAAGATGAGGTGAATGCATCCAAAATGAGTCTCAATTTACTATGAATTATGGCAAGACTCATTGAAGCTTACAATAATTTGCTTGTCGTTATTCTCTTGAGCCGTGTTGCTATTATTACTCGTGCCTGTCGTAATTAAACTGAGGAAATATATTGTCAGAACAATGGATAGCAATTATTTTGACAGTGGAGGATAATAGGAAGAATATAAATTCTTCTCTAATCCTTCGCGTGTGTCTGCTCCATGCTCATTGTGGTGACTTAATAATGATGGCTGAGAGTGTAGTGAAGGTTAGTGAGTATATGTTTATTAGTAGCATTTAGATTTCATAAATTGTGAACAAGCTAATCGAGGTATAAAAGTTATAGGTGTTAACGCTCATTTGTAGCTGATTTTATGAAGGTCTTGTTGAAGGCTTGATGTTTATTGGCAATTCATTAAATCTCACTTGACTGGATATGGTTGGTGTGGAGCATGAGTGCGTCGGGTATATGTTGGAGGCCCGTGTGCGCTCTACCTTGTGAAACAGATAATGAGGATCAAGTTGAGGAGGAAAAAAATGACGTTGGGAAAAGCTGAAATTCCCATGCAAAATCTTTTGGAAATGCATGCATAAATTATGTGGCATTGTTTTGAATAGTAATTGCTTGTGTGTCTTACTTACTCACAGGGATGCCTGTCTGTTACACAGATTGAGGAAGAGAAGAGACGACCGTATGATCAAGTCTGAATGGAACGTAACCTAGGGCGAGACCAAACACCCACAGACGACGGAACCAAAGAGTTGTTCAACGGACTAATTGGACAATACAAGACTTATAAAAATCCCCCCATGCTGCTTTGCCTACGATTATTATTATAGATTTCAACAGCGAGAACATTGCAGCTATGGACACAGTCGGCTCAAGACTTTCTTGCTGGCCTAAACCAGATGAACAATTTTCTCAGCTCACCATAAGTTCACAGAGGAATCTGTCCACATCTCACCATGCCTTGAATTTTGATTGCATTTTACCCTGAAATGTGTTCCAACTCTATAACTCTTCTTTCCAGAGTTCGAGAGTCAGACGCGTGTGTAACAAGATGGTGAACGAGTATTGTACAGCCAAGAACAAGCAGGTTGAGACCATTACTGCCTTGTTCTTCGGACTTTATCTTCATGTCCATTTCCTCAAACCTTCCCATAGAAACTTCATTAAATGTCAAGAGGAGTGAGCAGATGACCTGACTGAGGGAGAGTGAGAAGGGGATCTGTTGCGGATAAGGAGGATGATGTGAGAAAATAATGTGAAAATTCTATAAAACACAGAGCTGTCAGCATGAATACAAGTCAACGAGCTGTTGGAGAACTGTCTTCATTTGTTTTCCATGTCTCTTAGAAGGAAAGAAGAGGATTAGTTACTGATCTCATTCGTTATATGAGTTTTGCCCGAAGAATCCAAAGCTAACCTGAGTATGTATCCGTCCTTTTCACTTCCCTCCTGTCTGTCAGCCTCAAGTCTTGTTCATGACTTAACCACTCAGTATTAATCACCATTAGGTCCCTTCCCCAATTTTTCAACTTTTCAATTACCAGTCTATTTTCTCAAAATCTACTCCACTGCATGAGCCGTCCTCAACTCTGCTTTCTCACGAGAGAGCTCATCTTAGATGTCACAACATAACGTGCTCGCATACTTAAACATACAAATTCACGCTTCAAATTGCTGTGATGTATTCTATTACTTTATCATTCTTACGTATTTGTTAATCACAATTTTACCCTCTGGCTAAATCACATCGCTCGTCTTGTCATGTCACTCAAAGATACAACCCTGTGAAATGACTGCAGCATGTTTCCTCGTAGTGTCATTCATTCAAGTATTTAAAGTATGTGGGAGTTATTTTGAAATATCTCTATTGCTCTTTAATTGTGTACCTGTGCTGATGAAAGTGTGAAAAGTGGGGAGATGGGGTGAGTATTCTTAATGGAAAGGTGGCAGCATTATTAGCACAGCCTTTTTGACATGCATTTGCTGAGTTACACCTCCTCTGGTATGCCCATTCATTATGACATGAGTGAGTGGTGATGAGTGCTTCTAATTTTGTGTTAAATACCAAAAGGCAAAACAAATTGACCGTTGACGTTTCTAGATCCCCATTAAGATTTGTCCTGATTTGGGCAGGATTTGTGAGGTCGTTTCTTTAGTATGCATCCAAATGAAAAAAATGAAAGCAAAAGATTCAATGGAATCTCTTTGACTTGCACAAACACATAGAAAATACGATTATTACTATTATAATAGACAGTTCAAGAAAAAAACTGTTGAAAGTTGAGACAAATTCCCTTGTGAGCCTATTCATGAGAAGGCTTTGCTAGAGGTTGCCCCTTTGTAATAACTCAAATTGTGCTCTTTCAAGTCAGTCACGCTGGTCATGTAGCGACCTTCACAAGAATTCTAATTCTTCTCTCTTATGACACTCTTAATTTCCCTGTCGCCGGAACGAATCATGGAAATCATTAGATACGCATATATGTTTAACATAAGAGCAGATTAAATTTTCATTAGTTCACTGCAGTATCACACGGAAAGGTGAAGAGAAGATCCAAAAAAAACATAGGCTCGCTGATGGATGGATGCGGTATAATGGGAAGAACTATAACCAAATCCATTTGTAGAATTTGATTGGCGATGCCGCACAGAGTGCTGTATTGCACACATACCTTAGGACCCCAGCTTAAAAAATTGATTCTCAAAAAGGACCGCTTAGGCGTCACTAATTAAAGCTAATTAGCAGTAACATCTAGAGCAGCGGCGATGGATGAGTTGGTGAGTGCTGGAGGACCACCTGCGCGAATTGGACCTCGTGGCCTTCGTCTCATTTGCTGACAATCAATAACACAAAATCCTTCCTACCTATAAACTTGAGCCCATATTGTTCAACTGCACATAACTAAAGTTATGAGTGGTTATCCGCACGCTGAATCTGATTTTAGTGAAGCTGAAGCCTAATGAAGGCCTGGCGGCAGCAGCCAATTCGATTTAATTACTGCTGTGCGATTGCTATTGGTATTACAGTAATCTACCGTTCGTTCTCACGACGCTCTTCTTGCTGCAGAATCAACTTTACTTTACACTTCAAAGACGTCGTGGAAAGCAAACATAGAAAAGCAACACCGATGAAGCAATGACTCCACTCCTCATTGAAAGTAAATAGGAATGAAAGAAGACACAATTACAGCTCTCATAGAAATCAAAGGAACAGGAGTCACTATTAAATCAGTCATACATTTCTTTTTCCTCAGTCTGATTTGATAGTGGAGAGCACGTTAGTGGTCCATGCACTTCTCTCGGCTACAAAGGCAAGAATGTATGTAGCTTCTCAATCTGTCACACCATTAAATTATATCAAGGCAATTTAAGAGACAAGATGCTACTTCTCTGTGAAAGAAGGAAACGGAGGATCCTTTACTACGTGTCAGAGTTGAGAAGTACCCTTTGAGCCCCTCGTGTAGAATTTCAAAGGTATATTTATGTGCTCACTATAAAGAAATGATACTTGTCAACTACTGCCACGTAGCCTTTGCAGCACCCATCAAAATTTCTTGACGGGACTACTACGTCAATGAGAAGCCGTCAGTCTTTAAAAACCTTACTCCCGTCCCGCATCAAAATCCTTGGCACAGAGGGTAACGTCAGTTCCACTGCGTACATAAGGGTCGGTATTCTTGGACATGTTGAGTTCACAAGTGCCGGCAGGCGTCTGAATGTCGATAAAAGGCCAGAACCGAAGTTGATCTTACTAATGAGATCACCGACGGATTCCTTTTGTCTCCCAATTTTCTCTCTTTCTCTTACGACCGGCCAACGCAGGAAACCAGTATTGTACGGTCATCAAGTAGTCGAGCCTTCCTCCTAGGGTGATTAAGATAGGAACGATCCTACGCTACATTTCCTTTCCTCAGTCAGTGTATTTGATCATGCATTCTGGACCATTGAGGCACATATAACGTGATACGGCCATTAGATGAAGGCGTGTGTTCAAGCGGAACGAGTCATGGAGAATTGAATCTCAATCGAATGCGCGCTCGTTAACAAGCTTCGCATCCATTGGTATAAAAAACATTTTAATGTTCCAAAAGATCAAATAAAATAACCTCCGTCCACACGAACACACACAAAAACACAGTCACACACACTTGCATAAGCACAGAATCAAGCCACAAAAGAGTATTTCGTTTTGATGAGGTGGAAATGAAGCGATTTTTCCCTTCGAACCATGACTATGAATGCTTCATTTATTGGCATTTTTGAGTGACGAGTAATGATAATCGTCTCATTATTACCACCTTTTGCATCCTCAGCATGAGGTAAGTTGAAGGGGGTTAATGCGAAGGCGTCAGAGAATCGTCATTACTACTCAAATCGACCAATGCCACCGTATTAATAATAGTCTTTCTGACGTACATAATGATACGACTGGATTCATAACACAAATGGGCTGCTATCAAATGAAATTGCATTCAGAGTTATGTGTCCTATGTTATGGAGTTATGGAGAAAAGGGGCGCCGAAAAAATCTGACAGGGATACTATATATAAAAGGAGAGGGAAAAAATGCTTTCTCGTTAATGCATTCGCCGTATCAAGGGTGGATGTTTGCCAGTAAATGGGTCTGTCACTAGCTCATCATAAATTATGCTCCGAAGTCCAAACATTTAGCAAGGTCCTCACTGAGAGGTCACTGAAGTCGCATGGAATACTGTGTAGGAGGAAGGGGATTTTTGGGCTTCTGACTCTCAATATATTAGTACGTCTTGCGACAGGGCGTCATATTCTTTTTCTACCGTCTTTTGCTGTCATCCAGAGAATGAATGGTTGCACGTTTCAATGTTAAAACGACCTGAGTATTATTTCAGTATTGATAGTATCCAAGTGTTTATGACTGTCCTCATAACACGACAAGCCTACCGACCAAGTTTCTTAATATGTGAATCAGGTCAAATTGAAATAATACTGATGTTGTACAGAGACTGAAGGGCTGACTGCGGATAATGAATAAAACATTCAGTGACAGCAACAAGGTTGTCGAGCTTTGGATAAATCTGGCCTCACAGCAGCTCTTAGAAAATTGACCGCCATCTGACTCTAGATAAAATGAAGGACATCTCCACATGTATAACCTTGCTAGCGGGCATTTCAGTCAAGTGCATATACATGAAAGAAGTTTCCTTCCCATGCAGGACATGACATCTTAGTAGCGCTGGAATTTCTGGATAGCATTACATTGTCCGTGTGTGTGTGTGTGTGTAGAACTTGAGGGAATGCTTATGACTGATTATATGGATCTCTTAGCCAGTACGTAAATCGCCTACTGCATCCTATTGTAACATCCCTATGATCCCTGTGACACAACGAAGGACGACTACAGAACGTGCGAAGGAAATCACTTCAGGGACTGAGGTATTATGTACTTGTTGAACACTTTTCGCTACGTTTTACTTAAAGTTTTCCCTCCCTTTGTCATTATTTGCTTTGGAAAAGGCAACTTGTAACGACGGTACCAATTATCGCACACATTACTTTATTGTCCACCATGATTGATGACACTGCTCATTCTGCTCGGTACATGCTTTCCAGTTTAGTATCACAATTCTGGCTTCATGCGCATAGCCTCAGATTCTACACCACCAATTTCCTTGGATCATTTGGTGGTATTTCAAGCTCCCTTCTATCTTTTGTCCAGCAGTCCAGCTGATGTAATGATCTCCTCAATTCCGCTTGGAGTTTCCCTAGACATTCCTGATTCTAAATCGTTGATTTCAATGGGCACAGTGAAATTATTTCTAGATTATTGCTAGAGCTGTAGAGTCGACTCAATTGTATGTGCCATTTAGAAATCCCATTGACAGAATGTTCATGGGAAATGTTGCATCTTGTATAAAATTCAGAGATTTGGATTGAATGAATCCGTAAAAACTCGATGGAATTCAAGCTGGAATTCCGAGAGCTCACATTTGTGATGTAGTTGCTGCACTTAGTCTTCAGCTTATTCCATCGCTCACACGATGACTGTAAGTGTAATCAGGGCACATTAGAAGTGACATTGAAAAGGCAGTTTATCATCATCTTGAAAAAGATGAGGAGAAGAGCATACCCGTGGTCATGTCTCCTTCAGATGTCGTGGTCATTCTCACGAGCTCATCATTAATATAGCAAGTTATTTCACCATGTCATTATGATGGCGACATCATGAGAGACATGTCCAAGTCGTTGAAAGGAGGAGGAAGAGGATAATCTACTCAGAGTAAAAGCCGCTTCCCTTGCTACTAAAGGGCACTCTCGTCCATCTGCATAAGAATCAAGTTCCTGTGACTAGCGACCAGTAAGGGAAAGTTGTAGTACGCGTTTTCATGTGAATAGAATCTCTAAAATGGCCCCTGGAAACTTGTTGTATTAAAAGAGGGGAGGCTTTTGTCAACACAGTGGCTTCTCATTAGGGAAATTGACGCGTGTCATACAGAAAGAGAGAAGGAATAACGAACACACACTTGACTTGGCATCCCTTTAGCCCGTTAATTAATGAATTTTTCCTGTCTTCCTTCAGCTGATGAATATGTTAGAATTCGGACGCTAATGAGGCGCTAACGTCTAATTAACAATCCATAATATACCCCTCCATGAGCCGACAGCTCTATCGTAGCGCTAGCTCATCAGTTAGACTCATCTTCTTGTCAAGGACTCTTTTAATATTTCCAGCTCTTTGATTACACATGTTGGCCACCGTGAGTGATTCAAGCATGTTGTTCTGTGTGAGCGCATGTCACTCCTAAGCCTGGTATTTTTTGTTTCTGAATTAACGTTGTCTCAAGTCTTTGCACTATGAGCCTTCCAAAGTGGACTGCGCACTGGAGCACGGAGAGCCTTAGAGGAATTTAAACAATGCCCATTTATAGACAAGTTTCTACAGGGGAATTTGGTGTAGAATTTTGGTAATTTTGAGCTGGCACTGTTGAAGCTTGAGTGTGCCATTGTTACTCATAACAAGACTTTTGCTAACAGATAACCTTGAGGCTAAGTAGCCCTTTCATCATCTTCTGCTCACAACCATCTTTCATCCAAATGTGTGTACTTTATCCTATCTCTGTTGTCATCTCTTGGTGTGTATTTTATCTGGCTGAAAGATGATGATGAAAGTAAATGAACATCAATCACTTTATTTCATGAGGACTTGAAAATGTAGGGCTTGGTGGATGAAAAGAATGCATGGTAATGAGGACGAGGAATTTGAACAAACGCTTCAGCTGAGTTTTTCTTTTTGCCCAGTGTACTGTACTGCTCGCTGGGTATTTGCTGTAAATTAAGAGCTCTCTTTTTCCGAGTAACATCGTAACTGACAGATAAAACAAATGAGAATTTGTTGGAAACACGTATGAAAATTATAGGTTGTTAGTTGTTGAAATGTGGTCATACTTACGTTATTATCTCGAGTTGAAAATTCCTGGACGTGTGCTACTCGGTGGACCTTGTAACATTACTGGCAAATGATCATTATTTGTTTTTCCTCTGGCTGCTGTTTACTTTTTTTTATTAAAAAAGTTCATGATGACGTGCATGTATTCTATTTAAATGCCCTTCAGTATGCCTGCCACAATAAATTGATTTTTCAGCGTGTTTCTCTCGAAGGAATGATACAGAGACGACATTGATTGAGTTGACTGGAAGTCAAAATGTTGTCGACATGACATTTTTAAGCCTTCTCTCAAGGTGTTTTTAGGAATCGGATTAGAGAATTCGGAGAAAAACACCTTAAAAGCTTGAGGGGACGTAATCTCTTCCCCAAGCAGTACTTATTGACATGAAAGGAAAGTTGAGAAAGTATTGGCTGCCACTTGACTCGACTCGACTATTTCAGGCTTCACAATATTTTTCAACCACCAAAATGACTTGGGAAAAAGCTGACGTAAAACAGCAGACAGGCTTTGTTTTCAAGTGAATGTCCTGTTGGGTCCTTAGTATTCAGTTATTCATGATGAATCAAATGGGATATCCGACGGAAGAATACTTTCTACGGGGAAAAGGCAATCAACTTTGCATAATATTCAAGCAATTGACTGAACAGAGTGACAAAATCTTCTGAATGTAGCCGCTGCGAAACTTGACGACTTAATTCAATCATTTTATCTTGATCGTTGCCACGTGCCGTTCTTGAAGCAAAAGTTTTTTCGTCCATAAATTCCACCTGACTCCTCTGAGAATTTGCATAAATTTATCGGCATTATTTTACGCCCATTTGACAGCTTACTTTGAAAATTATTCAGGTGGTCTACTCTGTTGGAATCTGTCGCTTCTACTGTGTATAAAATCGAGATCCCCATATGTCACCATCTGATTTTGTTAAGGGAAGACGTTCATAAATGCATGCTTCATTATTTTATAGCATACAACTATTACTCTGTTGACCACATTGACAGTAATTATTGCGATGCTTTTAGAATTGAATGCAAACATGCAATGAACTAGTCATTTGGCCAGACTTGCTGTAACCTACATGTCCTTTTAAGGAAGACCACGCAGGTAGGTATTAATGCACGCATTAGAGTCCTTCATAATGCTGCTTTCAAATATAATATGTTTCTGTCAGATAATGCTTGTTTTTCCCATTGTTCACTATGCTTCTAATTGAAGTTGCCAACGTAAGTCTCGTTAGTGCCATCACGTTATTGATTGGGTACGCCTTGTAATCAAGTACGGTTCCAATAAAGAGGTTGATTCTAATGCAGTTGCACTTCATTTTAGGTCCCTTAATTCCTTCAGACGTACACATAGGCAAACTGCCAGCATTAATTCAATAAATGTCTTTGCTAATTAAACTCTTGAGCGATTTTCCCAAGCAAAAAATGAATTTCACACTCATCTACCAACTCAAGCGTGCCTTGCAAACTTCCTTGCTAATCCGGTGTATGCTTCTGGTGACTAGCTAGAAATGAACGGTTGAAAAATAAAACTACCTCTAATTTTAATAGCTGGAAAGCAAGTAATTATACCAAAGAAATTGTATTTCAATGGATAATTTAGCTGCCTTATTACTGCTGGCATTGATGCTTTGAAACGG
>JAQIWI010002496.1:0-12302 GCA_034698825.1 Deuterosminthurus bicinctus | reverse complement strand
ATCTTAAGTCGTCTTCATATTCTTCAATGGGCAAGTTAGTTTCAGCCGGTGTGGCATGCATTATCCGCTCGATCTTTTCTTCTTGGTAGTCTATGAAATCCTGCACATTGAATCCAAATCAAATTACTTAATGAATCAAATATACTAAAAAATCGGTCAATGTTTTAAATTGTAAAGGAAACTGGCTTACAAATAAATAATTTCCCAATGTCTGCTCAAGTTGCTCGATGTCTAAAATGTTCTGAGGACCCACGTAGAGTGACAAAGGGTCCGCATGGAAGCTCGCAGTGATGCTGGGCTTTGCTCGGTAAGGCTTCCATTGGAATCTCGCAGCTGGATTCAACAGATAATTCACAGGATCAGACATCTGCATCATCATGTCCAGATTATGCATAGGCGGAGCATGGCGATTATAAAAGGGAACTGGTTGTTGTTGTTGTCCAAATGGCGATGCAGTTCTAGATAGTGTCTGTCCTCTAGTAATATTCTGCTGGGTCGTATTATTGTTCTCATTGCCATTATTCCGACTTTCAACTCCATTGTCGAGCCATCTCAACTCCATCAAGTGACGCCCGGAGATCATTTGTGCTTCAAGATCATTCACAATGGACTGCCAAAGATACATCCAAGTGGAAACTAAATAAACAAAAGTGATCAAGTTTAAACTAACCTCATCTTCGTAGTCAACGTAGGCATGGCCTTTGGGATACCCATTCCGTAAGGTAGCAAAGTCGAACGTCCTTCAAGAGTCCGAACGGACTAAAAAAGACTGCGAAGTTCGTCCTCAGTTATAGATTTAGCTAGACCTAAAAATTGAATGAAACGAGAACATTAGAACGACATACACCGCTGCATTCAAAGTTTATTGATCTTACCTTTAACGAATAGCTTGTTCTTCTCCAAACTCGTAGCAAACTTGAAACCTTTCTGTCGCGTGATCTTGTTGGGGTCACAGCGTGACACAAACACAGGTCTTCCACCGATTGCATGGCGGTCTTTGCTCAGTGCGTTGGCCAACAATTCCTGGAAAATGGCGGTGAAAAAACTTTCATTGACTGCAAAATACAATGCAATGGAACACTACACAAACTGACACTGTGGTAACCGTAGAAACTTACATGAGACTCCAAGACGACACAAGCGAATCCTTTGGACCTTCCCTTGAAATCTTTGGCAACTCTCAGCTCTGTGATCGTATCCACCTCAGCAAGAAACTCTCTCAAGTTGGCTTCATCCGTTGTTAAAGCCAGATTGCCAACAAAAACCGTCCTGTTGTCTTTGATTGGATCGTGCTGAAATGGCTCTTGGGCTTTGGGTTCAGGGACAGCTTTTTCTCATCTTTACATACAAAATTAAATGAAAAAAAATGAAACGTCTATCGAAACTTATAGCCTTAAAATTCACACTTACCCTTGGAGGCCTTGAGAACAGGTAAGGCCGGGACTTAACAAATTTTCCATCAGGGACATCTTCACCTTTCTTTTTCTTGGAGGAAACTTCGGTTTCTGGAGCATTTTTCTTCTGTCAAAATTATAAATTGTACGTGCGATTATCTCTACAAAAATGTCTCATTTTCCCTAGACTTTGTAAAATGGTTTCAGAAGAAATCACTGTTACCTTCCTGGCATCTTTCCCTTTCTTCAGCACACTCCTTTCACCCCATGTGACATTCTGAGCAGCCACATCAGCCGCACTCAACTCTTGAATAAACTTGTCAATCTTCTTCTCGCAAGCTTGAAGATTTGAAACATCTCCACAATCTCGCTCAAAATTGAGCCAGAGAGATGCGATGGAATGTAGGTCATCTTTCACATAACTCACTCCCTTGCTCAGCTGTTGACGATAGCTAGAAACATCCCCATGCTCTTTTTCCAGGAGGAGATACTGGAGCCAGTTACGAAAGGCATAGCCATAGCCTCTCTGGAGAAGATTCGTCCAGCTTTCGCGTACTGATGACATTTATTTGGATTCTGATGAAGCTTCCAATCGTAAACGTAGCATGACTACTTTAAAGACGTATTCATTCGGCTCTCCTGGACATTTTATTGAGGATATTACAGCTGTCAATTTCACTTTAATTAGGTCCAAATAAATGCTCCAATTTTCCGTAAATATTACAACAACTTGGACAATAAAATGAAGCCCATCGCCCCACACTGCACTGTACCTTGGACTGCTCGACCTAGAAACAGCACTGAAAAATCCACCATCGAAATTTTGAAACGGAGCGCCTCCCACGTTCACAAGACACAACGCAACAATTCCAAAAACGTTTCTTTGAAATGAGACATATAGCGTCATTTGAATTTGGGTTCTGGGTTGGGACCGCATGCTATAATGCTATACTGCAAGCCAAAGCCATTAACATCGACATCAGTAGGATTCGAGCTGGTGGGGGAGAAGGACAGATTGAAAACGTCGTACAGTGTAATTACGATTTAAGTGTCTCAACCTTTTCGGATTTTGTAGCTCGGGTTGTTACAATTTCTGGGAAAGCTCGTTGTATTCGTAGAGAATTCGCCATGGAGGTGTCAACTTCTAGCCAGGAAAGATCGTACTCAAAGCCAGTTCTTGAGTCCTATTTGGATCTTTTAAGTCGTGGTACTCTTTCGGACGTGGATTTCATTGTAGGCCCGAGCAAGGAAAGAATTTCATGTCACCGAGCGATTCTCGCAGCCAGATCCCCGGTCTTTGAGGTCATGTTCAGTGAGCGTTGGACCCAAAACAGTAGTAAGGAGGTTCCCTTGGAACACATCGATCCAAAGATTTTCAAGAAGTTCCTTCAGGTGGGTCATGACAATTAGTAATACGCCGAGTGTTTTAGAATGAATTGATTTTTATAATGAATTTTATTAATTGAATTTGAGTTTGTTCGTCTATAGTTCATTTACGCTGGTACCTTTGTGGCCAACTTGCCAGAGGTGGTGGAACTACTTCAAGTGGCTCGCTTATACGACGTCCAGATGCTGGTTAGCCGATGTGAGGAGGAATTATTGGCAAATGAAGTTCCGCTGAACGATGCGGTGGATGTATTCCAAGTTGCCCAGAAGTATGACAGTATTCAGCTCATGGAAAAAGCTGCTGATGTAATCACAAAGTAAGTTCCTAAGATTTCAAACGGGAAGGAATCATTGTTTTTAATGTGTGACATTTCCTCAGATCGCTGTCCGAATTGGAAAGTCTTCCATCTTTCTCACGGGTGGACAAAGAAACATTAAAGTACATGCTGAACAGAGATGATTTGACAATTAAGGAAATCGACGTCTTCCGTTTGGCTGTGAAGTAAGATTTAATTATGTACTATAGTGTGGCCCCCGGGTCCTACGGACGCTTTTATGATGAGTACAATTTTTTAATGAAATATTTCCTCCAAGATGGGCATGGAATCAGTCCGATTTGACTATGAAAGAAAGTCTGAAAGACATTCTGCCCCTCATCCGATTCCCTTTAATGACCCTCCAGGAGTTCACTAATAATGTCGTTCCCTCGGGTCTCCTTTCTCAGTCCACGCTTGTAGAAGTTTTCACGTATTTTGGAACCGATGACGCCGAGACCAAGTATTTTAATCGTTATATTTTTTTATGGTAGAAGAACACTTAATAACTTTGTTGTAATATTAGGAAATCGTTGGCCAAAAAACTCAAATTTAACACCCAAACACGTCGGTCAATCGACTCTGCACAATATTTTGACCTTTACTCAGGAGACTTGGACAGAATAACGTTCACCGTTCTTACGATTGAAAAACTCAAGGATAATCTGCTGTGAGTCGAGTTACTTTTAGTTGTATTCTTTTCAGGTAAACGATGAAATTCTTTCAAATGTTTTTCGACCCTTTAGGATTTGTGTCCATAAAAAGTCTACCACAACAAAGGGAATATTTTTAAAGGGTATTAGTATTTACTGTCCAGTCTCAAGGTCCACACCTGCTTCTTCAACCTTCAAGGTGTTCAATATTCGTTTGATAACGAGTGCAAGAACCAGAGACGATAAGATTCTACTCAGTATGTCTCCTGTCAAAGCTGAAAAAGGGAAGATGACGGAAATCAAATTTGACACTGTAGTTCTGCTGGAGCACGCCGCGCCCTATGTCATTACTGTTGAGGTAAGTTTGTAGAAATCAGAAGATAACAACATTATTTTAGCATGTTGGGAATCTCAATCTCTTAGTACTTTGATGTTGTTTTAGGAAATTCCACCAAGACGCACCCAACTGGCAGAGAGCAGGGAGGAATACTATGTTACCGAAATTGTTGACCGTATTATGCACTGTGAACTTATCCTGAACAATAATGTTGTGAGTGCACACAGACAGTTTTCGGGCAGTTATGAGCACGCCCCGTTGATCTGCAGATTAGGTTTGGAAGAATTATTGTAGTGCCACTGTTGCCACAACTTCTGTTGTACCTTTAAAGTTTTCTTTTCGATGAATGGCTCAACTTATGAACTTGAAATGAATTAATTTGGTGATGTAGACCTTTTTTCATTGTGTCAGTAATTGTTTTATGACGAATAAAAAAGACATTTTCTAGTTACCAGAGGAGACCCGCCCAGACCCACCGTATTTTTCACTGACCTCGGATCCCGACCTGACCCGCACTGACCTTTTACGTTACTGACCTCATAGTCATGTCTCACCGGCAAGTAACCGCAAGCCTGGACTGTACTGTAGCGGTGAAAAAACCGTTAAAGTCAGTGATCCAGATGTACTGAAACTGGAGTTGGCATTATATAACTTGGAAGGACTACTTCCATTTGCACTCGCTGCTGCGGCTCGTCTCTCGTAAGTAACGCACACTTTCAGCACAAGCCCCGAAAGAAGTACTGTCTGATACAAAATGCCGTCGACTGGTCCTTTATATGCCCATCAGATGAGAGTTGCACTGCTTCAGGTACACTTTAATAAAAATTACAAAAACACATATTACCTTCACCAAATAAATTTTCAGCAGTAACAAAATCTGCTTCAATGAGGAACTTTAAACTATTTCCGATGCTGCTACTGCTATTACCCTGTAGACTCAACCTCAACGACAATTTTGTGGATGCGAACAGAATGATCGGTTATACGGGCCCCCCACTGATCTGCAGATTTGCTTTGACAGAATTTTAGTGCCACTGTTACCACAACTTTTGCAGTACCTTAAAGTTTTCTTTTCAAAAAGCTAGGTTCAAATTATGAACTTGGGATGAACGTGAAATGAACTATTAGTGTAGACCTTTTTTCAATGTTTCTGTAATTTTTATATGACGAATAAATGAGGCCATTTCTAGAAAAAATGGCAAGAAATCCCCATTGACTCATAATTCCCTCATCGTTCATTAAGGTCATTTAATTCACTCATGAACGCAGTTCTGAACATGAGAACATGACAAGCAGTAAGCTTCACATGCTGGAAAGTTGCAAATGGCGGAATATTGAACCAGTGAAGACAAATTGTTGGAAAAATTCGGATAATTAGTGCTTTTCATTTTAGTTTTTAGATGTCATAGGAACTAAACTAATGAGTAACTAAAGTTACCTTCATCAAAGCAAGAACCAAAGGTAGCTTTGTGTTGTATAGTACAGAGCAAGCGTTGGTCATATTTGACATGAAGACCACGGGACTGCGAGTCACTAAAAGGTCAGTTACGTTGATCACCACAGTTAGGGAATACGGAGGCCAACAGTTCCGTTATAATGCTCCCGAATTCACTCCACATGAGCACTTGAATCTGACTGGTTGTGTCTACCAGGATGTACTTGCATTGCTTTCCTACCGTTTCTCACCAGGCCCAGAACCTACAAGATCAATAGTACACAATTAAAACTGTCACTTGCTCTGATTTTCAAACTTCTATTTAGAAATGTATTTCTTACCGTGTCCAACTTTGTAGAAAATAAATTGAGCGAGGTGACAATAGCTCCAATTGGCCCTAGTCGATTTCCACGTATTACTTCTTTGTAGTTTATATTGTCCCGTATATCTGGAATAAAATATAACAGGACTCCCTACCATTAATAAATATTTTCCAGGGTTGAATCAAGCAACGTTGCTAAATGCTTTGACTAATTACGAGCAACAACGACAAATAAAATTCAAACAAACTTAATCAAGAAAGTTTTAATTCCAAGCTGTCAATCAATTCTTGTCAACTCAATTGATTTACATCAAAAAATTGCATCCAATAATTAATAGATAATGTTTTAAATGCCAGGAAATTGAAGCTCGCGAAGTTTTAAAGATTCCCAGAACCCCATGCGGTCAGAATTGACGTTCGTCAATACTTCTGCGGGCATATCGAGCCGCAGGGTTTTCGTATCACCCGAAGTAAACTGTTCCCAGCTTTTGAGGCTAACTGCTGTAGCGTCTGGTATCCTGCAAATGGGTACAAATATGAATAAAGTTTATAAATGGTAAATTTGGTAGTAATTTTTAAATTTTACCCATCTCGCATAAAGGAAACCCAAAGTTTGATCATCTGCTTGGAAAAATCTGTGGCGCGAGGACCCAGCTCAGGTATGGGAAAATAATCATGATCAAACAAATACATGGTGTCATCTCCATGTCCGGCAGCTGTAATACAGAAAGGATTAATGAAAGGGAAAATACTTTAAAATTTATTAAACTTACCCGTATAATTCAATCCAAGTTGTGCAGATGCGAAACTAAAGTCACCAGTGAAGGAAAACAAATAATTGTAGACAGGTGCAACTTTGGAGTGAAGCTTGGCTTCTTCGTAAGCTCCAAGAGCGAAATACCGGTCCGTATGTGAATTTACAAAGCCTGACTCTGTTTCATACCCAACTCTATTCCCGTCCAAGTAGAAGTTCTTAATACTTGAGGAGATATTATCTCGGACCTCGCTGGTCACGTTTAAGTCATCGAAGAGGTACGAAATTGGTGCAATGTCCTCCCAGTTTTCGTTCAGTTCCTCCACTGCGGCTTTGTCTTTGAGAATAACTGTGACGTAAACAAAATTATTAGCGCCGAAAAATTTCACAAAAAATACACCGCCAGATAATAAGGTTTTTCAATTGGAATAATAACGATCGTAACTTATGTGCTCCTTTTACCTCCAGCATAAATGGTGAGACCGTCGTCTCTTGTAGATCCTGCGATCAAAGGTACTTTGTTCACATCACCTCGGCGCCATCGGGCGTATGGTTCTTCCGTTTGAAACGGTTCTACAGCACCCCAAGGTTCCACAACAGGAGCGAGCGGGGGCAACGAGTAACGCCATGCCTATTGAAACCACACATTAAATGTTATTTTTTTTATTTATAAACGAAAAATTTAATAACTAAAATAGTTGTTATTTTACCTGAACATTTTCTTGAACTTCCACAATTTGCTCAGCTGGAACATTTTTAAGGCAGGCGGCAAGTTCAGTGGGTGTGTCAGAACTGCAGTTGAGCAAACTACCAAGCTGAAAAGCTGTCTTTTTTGGATTTTTTACTACGGCCCATTGGTTAAGTGCTGAGCCACTTTGGGCTATTACTCGATGGAAGAGGCCTGAAAAGCACAATATGGGTCACCCACGCACAAAACATTGGTTTGGATTTGAGATTTCTGAAAAAGTTACCAGCCGCAGCAGGTGAGGCTAAGAAATGGCTCACACTGGCACCCCCAGCACTGATCCCATTGAGTGTAATGGAACCGTTGTCCCCTCGGAAGTATCCAATGTTCTCGTGTATCCATTTCAGTGCCAATAAAGAATCCTTTAGTCCTAAATTCCCAGGTATGACGTCATCACCTGTGGTTAGGAAACCTAATTGAAAAACAAAATATTTTCATTTAATTTAACGTTTTAGTTTAATATGCTTTTATTTGTATGATTACCGAGGGCTCCAAGCCTGTAGTTGTTATTGACATAAACAATGCACTCGTCCATAAGAAATTTGGGTCCCTGCTGCCCACCAAAGCCACCCGTAAAACCTCCACCGTGGATGTGAAACAGTACCGGGAGCTTTCCATTACTGCTGGCATTTTGGCATCTCTGTGCATGCCAAAGTTAAGTCTCAAGGTCTGGATAGTGCTACCAATTAGATGAACAAAATGACGACTTACTGATTCTGATGGAGTGTACACATTTAGCGTTAGACAGTCTTCGCTGCCACCTCCAGGTTGGAGACAATTAGAGCCCAATTTTGTAGCATCTCTGGTCCCATTCCAAGGCTTTACAGGTTGGGCTACCTACACAATCAACCAGAAGGGACAAATTAATGTCAAAATTTGCTCCAATTAAAGAGAACATTTAAATTAGCATTATTGATTATGAGAACTCAACAGCAAAACGTTGTGGCTTTTCAGCGTAAGGAATGCCTTTGAACGAATAAAATTTTAGTCCGTCTCTTGATGTTTCAGTTGTTCCTGACAAACGACCTGACTTCGTAACGATGGTTTGACTTGCGCTGAACGATAAGACACAGAGTCCTATAGTATATTTTAAAAGTACTCCCGACATTTTCAGTAGAAGTTGAACGCCTTGAGTGTGGTTTTAGAATGTGAGATATCTGTGCAATGGTTTTTGTAGTCAGCTCGATCTGACCTCAAGTCTGTTCAGGTCCTCTGCTATAAAGACATTAAGAACTTTAATTAATAGAAATGCGTCATTTTTTGTGGTGTTTTTAGATAAGTTGTTTATCATTGTCAAATGACAGGTGCTTCAAGTAAAATTGACATGAGCACTCGAACTAATCGACGGCTGAATATTCATGTGATCAAGTTTGAGGTACCCTCATCTTCGTAGTCAACATAGGCAGGCATGGCCTTTGGGATACCCAGCTCTGTGATCGTATCCACCTCAGCAAAAAACTCTCTCAAGTTGGCTTCATCCGTTGTGAAGGCCATAGATTGCTAACAAAAACCGTCCTGTTGTCTTTGCTTGGGTTGTGCTGAAATGGCTCTTAGGCTTCGGGTTCAGGGACAGATTTCTTATCTTCACGTACAAAAAAATTAAATAAAAAAAATGAAACGTCTATCGCAGACTTATAGCCTTAAAATTCACACTTACCCTTGGAGGCCTTGGGAACAGGTAAGGCCTTGGGAACAGGTAAGGCCGAGACTTTAAAAGCTTTTCCATCAGGGGCATCTTCACCTTTCTTTTTCTTGGAAGAAACTTCGGTTTCTGGAGCATTTTTCCTCTGTCAAAGTTATAAATTGTACAAACGACCAAGTCTCATAGCTCCGCTGTGGACCTGGCTCTCCATACTTTTCCATCTGCTGTCCCTTTAAGTTAATTCAGCGTCGTTATGATCACAGTCATATTCCGGGTCATCTGTGATGATCCCTCGGCTGTCATCACCGGCACTATCCCCAAAGAAAATACCTTCTTCGACTACGACAACCGTCGACGGTACACACTTTTCTTGGAAGTATTTGACTTTCCAACGTTGGATTCGAAAACATACACGTCGTCATCAATGGCCTTCTTGGCCTTCATCTTCCGTGAACTTCTCCTTGTGCTTGGAACAACTGGAGCCCCTTTTGAGTTTTCTTGCTCGATTTCCTTTGCATAACCAATGGCTCCATCCTCCTCAGCCTTGACTGCTTATTCCAACTCATTTTGTCCAAAGTCGATGTTGGTGTTGGTGCCGGAGGCATATTGCTCCCCTTCAAGTACACGCAATACACAACGCAAACAATCCAAACGTTTCTTTGAAATTTCAAAATTATCCATTTTATGACAAAACGTCATTGGAATCGGAGCCAAAGCCAACATCGCCATCAGTCGCATTCTAGCTGGTGAGTGAGAAGGACAAGGACAGAGTGACAACACCGTCCAAAGTAAGTGTCTCAACCTAAATTTCTGATAAATTTGTAGGTCCGAGTAAAATTTCTCGGAAAGCTCGTTGTATTTCTGGAGAATTTGACATGGAGGTGTCAACTTCAAGCCAGGAAAGATCGAACCCCAAGCCAGTTCTTGAGTCCCATTTGGACCTTCTAAGTCGTGGCACACTGTCTGACGTGACCTTCATTGTTGGCCCGAGCAAGGAAAGGATTCCAGGTCACCGAGCATTGCTCGCAGCCAGGTCATCTGTCTTTGAGGTCATGTTCAGTGAGCGTTGGAACCACGACAAGGAGATTCCATTAGAACACATCGATCCAAATATTTTCAAAAAGTTCCTTCGGGTGAGCCATTAGTAATACGTCGAGTGATTTGAAACTACTTTATTTGACGATGATTTATTATTTGACTTGATTTGATGATGATTTGTATTAATTGACTTTGACTTTGTTCGTCTACAGTTCGTGTACGCTGATGACTTTGTGGCCAACGTGCCAGAGACAGTGGAATTACTGCAAGTGGCTCGCTTATACGAAGTTCAACTGCTTGTTTGCAGATGTGAGGAAGAATTACTGGCAAATGAAATGCCGTTGAACGATGCGGTGGATGTTTTCCAATCTGCTCAGAAACATGACATGATTCAGCTCATGGGAAAAGCTGGTGATGTGATTTCAAAGTAAGTACCTATGATTTGAAACGGGAAGGAATCACTGTATTTAATATGTCATATTTGATCAGATCGCTGTCCGAATTGGAAAGTCTCCCATCGTTCTCCCGCTTGGATAAAGAAACTCTGGTGTACGTACTGAGCAGAGATGATTTGAAAATGAAGGAAATCGATCTCTTCCGTTTGGCTGTCAAGTAAGGTTTGATTATAGATACTTTTAATAATATATTTTAGTATCATAATAAAGTATTTATATAATTTAATAAATAATATCCTCCAAGGTGGGCACAGAATCAGCCCGATTTGACTATGGAAGAAAGTCTGGAAGATATTCTGCCCCTCATCCGATTTCCTGTAATGACCCTGGAGGAGTTCACAACACAAGTCGTTCCCTCGGGTCTCCTTTCTCAGTCCACACTTCTGAAAGTCTTTACGTATTTTGGGTCCGACGCCGAGACCAAGTACTTTCATCATTTACATTTTTATGGTAGAAGAACACTTAATAACGTTCATATAAAATTAGGAAATCTTTGGCCAAACCCCTCAAATTTAACACCCAAAGGCGACGGTCAATCGACTCCGTACAATATTTTGACCTTTACTCAGGAGACTTCGACGAAAAAGAAACAAGCTTAAGATATCTTAAGCTTGAAGAATTAATCAATGATTCCCTGCTGTGAGTCACTACCATCAGTTTTATTTACTTCAGGCAAATGTTCAAACGCTGTCAAGGTTTTTTTCAAATACCCTGCAGGATTGCTACCCCTACTACTGGTACGAAAGCAATCGGAATATGTGGTATTAGTTTTTACTGTCCAGCTAGGATAGGAAGCAGAAAATCCAAACCTACTTCTTCTACCTTCATGGAATTTGAGATTGTGTTGACTCATGAAAGGATGAGTATTGGTGCATTAGAAGTCGACCGTAAGGTTCTGCTCAGAATGGCTCCTGTCAAAGCTGAAGAAGGGAAGATGATGGACGTCAAATTTGACACGGTAGTTCCACTGGAGTACTACGCGCACTATTGCATTACTGTTAAGGTATGTTTGTACGATCGGAAAATAATGGCATTGTTTTAGTATTTTGGTAACCTCGATCTCAAAGTGCTTAAATAATGTTTTAGGAAATTCCACCAAGACGTACTCAACAGGCAGCGATCAAGAAGGGCTACGCTGTCAAAGTTTTTGACTGTTATCGCCACTGTAAAGTTAACCTCAACATAATCGACAGTTCCGTCGCGATGGAAATTATAAATGATAGAGTGGGACAGTCAATGGTCATCAATCCATCAGTTGTAGGCGACAAGCCTCAGTTGATCTGCAGATTCGGTTTGGAAGAATTCTTGTAGTGCCAATGTTATCACAACTTCTACAGTACCTTATAAGTTTTATATTCAAAGAATGGCTCAATGAATGAACTTGTAATGCATAAACTTGGTGGTAGACCTTTTTCAATGTTTCCGTAATTGTTTTATGACGAATAAATAAGCCCATGTCTAGTTACCAGACCAGCTCATAATTACAACAATCATCTAAAATATTTGTAATAAATTACAAATAACAATTATTACAAAATAATTAAATTGTCAGTTTGATCAGTTCATTTCAATGCACAGAAATGAAATCAGTTGTGTCAATTTTTGTTACCTTAAGACGCTGAAACAATAAATGACAAGAAATCCCCATTGACTCATAATTCCCTCATTGTTCATTAAGGTCATGTGTACTCTGAAGCAAACAAAGTGGTAATCACACTTGACATAAAATCTCTAAAATACTTCAGTACACATGCACTCACTCCAAGTTGAGTGCGTGTCTTGGACTGACCCAAACTTATCTTCTTTAACGTCAAATGCAATCACACG
>JAQIWI010002495.1:0-12307 GCA_034698825.1 Deuterosminthurus bicinctus | reverse complement strand
TGCACTAACCGTCGGGACCAACCCCCAGTTGTTTCTCCAGCCATGTATGTCATTTGATTTCGTAGTAATGATGAATAATTGAGAATAAAAGTCAATAACCGGATCGTTTTTACAAATTATTTTCATGTCCAAGAAATCCCTCACAAACTAAAAAGATGTTTGCTTAGATTACAGTATGCTAATGCTCAGCTGAAGCCCTCAGGGAACTTCGAACTGAGCCAGAGACAATAAGACTAGAGCTTCCACCAACTCTCAGACCAGTACTTTGTGATGCAAGGGAAGCAATGACACTTGGAGAATTCCGTCGGGGCCAATCCGCAAGTGTTTCACCGGCTGACCAAATCAATTCACTAGCGCTCTTTTTCCCAGATTTCTTCTGGCGTTGCTTTACAAATTTGCTCAGAATGTCTCGCGGAAGTCCAGGCAGGAGTTTGATGGCTGTTATGCTGGATCGTCCTGGAGTATTTCGGCTGGCAGCTCGCATCGACTGTTTGTTTTGTGGCGTCCCGATGATTATTGGAACGTCCACTGTAGGGACGGAGGCGCACCTAGCGTCCACTGTTGGAGTGAACTGGAATAATTCCGGGCGACATGCTAATTGAGTCGTTGACTTGCAAAGTAGTACAGGTAGTCGTTAACGTGTAATTTCCATTGGGATTTATTACCTGAAGAATATACTGGACATCTATTAGTTTGGACTTTCCACCTAATCGCGTGGGTACAAGGTGAGGGATGATTAAATTTGGCTCTGTCCATGTCATTGTAGTTCGTGGGAAAACTGGAGGGCCGTATGTGCTGCACACAACTTGAAGCGTGTCTTCTTGGGCGTCATCAGCAAAGTATTTCACATGCTGAGCTCAAATTATTAAATTACGTAATTAGCACTGGAAACCAACGCATGAAATCTAGTTGAACAAGTAGTGACAGCCAGACTTGCACCTGTAATAATGTGGCCTCGATGCTCTCCACAGTAACATCACTCTGATTTTCCAACTCCACCGCAAACTTGGCCGTGTCTAGGCAAATATGACCAATCTCGTACAGCTGCACTGACATGATTAGTGTCCCTTTTGTACAACAGCATCTGAACGTCTCTGTTGCGCTATGCAATGCTGGTTGTAACGCTCCAGGCTCAAATGACAGGTCCAGGTATCCCAGTACGGTGACAGGAATTGATGCAGTTTGATGCTGGTCCTCGCCTGTTAGATACACACGGGCGGATAGCTCGTACTCGACCGTTCCACGTTCGTTGTCAAAGGATGCCGGAAGATGAACGGGCAGTTGAATGTCGAACTGGTAATTGTATTCACCAGGGGCGAGAGAAGTAGAATTGATTCCTTGAAAAAGAACTCGTTTTTCAAGAGTTCAAGGTATTCAACGGATCAATTACCATCACTGAGAAGCCAATACTCGTCGTCAATGTAGACTTCTGTACCTTCATGGTGGTCTTCTTCAGTCCCTTTACTTGATAAACTAGAACGAGGGGACTTTGGGTCGGCTTTGGCCACGCGAACATTCCAAGACACCACGCCGACTCCTAAAAAATTGATCAAGACTCCTGCAAGATACACTGGGTCAGAAAAAAGCATCAGGAGCGTTTTAACTAACAATCAAGGTACCTTGAATAGCCTGAGACTTTTCAAGTCTGAAGTGAACAAGGCCAGAGAAATTTTGACCCGAAAACCAAGAGGTCTGATCGTTGGTGAGACGGATCTTGAAATCTTTGATCATGATATGAAAGCAGATTCACTTGTTGATCCAGTGGACCTCAGCCCGGCAGCTGGAGAGCATGCCGGGCATTTTAGAAATTCAAGTGGAATCAGCTAACATTTACATTGGTTTCATTTTAATTATTTAATTTAGCTCTTTACGGCTTTCCTGGAAATTCCAGGCTGGAATTTGAAATACTAGAAATGTAAACACTAGCCTCATCTTCATCTCCTCAACCTCAACTATCAGGGCAACTTATTTTGATTAGTTTTGTTTGCCATTGCTACAAATAAGATATTGCGTTACCCATTGATGCAGATTTAAATACCAAAACATGTGAATATTCTAAATTTATTTATCAAGAAAAACAGCGAGTTCGCTCACAATCGAAAGATTTAAAACACAAAGGAAGATAACTAAAAAATATTTGCTGCGCTTCAAACTTGTTGATTAGGCTAATTTTTCTGCCAGCTCTGTCATAAACTTTGTCGTCGGAGACTCTTGGAATTCAGTTAGAAAATTAACTCCATCATCACAGGCTTTAGAGAGGTTTGGATCGATAGGAATCCGACCCAGGAATGGTACATTAAACTCTTTTGCCAGTGCTTCTCCACCTCCGCTCGTTCTTGGAAACAGCTCCACTTCATGCTGCGTAAAATCGATAATTTCAAGAGCACTGCCATAATTAATTTAATTCACTTTTAAAGGTTGCCTTACGTTGCACTTTTTGCAGACGAACAGGGACATATTCTCCAGTACGCCAACAATTGGCAATTTAGTCTTTCGGCAGAAGTCAATCTCCTTACGAACATCTAGTAGCGACACATCTTGAGGGGTAGTCACAATTATTGCTCCATCAATGTTGCTCTAACAATAGAAATTAAATCAATGTGCTTTTACTATGTCTACTGTACTATCTCATGTCTTCCCCGAAGGTATAACTCTATATCACGTACCTTCGACAAGTACGTTGAAATCGACAAGTGCTCATCCGAAGTTCCAGGAGGTGTGTCAACAACCAAGACATCCAGGCTGTTTCCCCAGTCGACTTCCGTCAGAAACTGCTTGATTAAACCTGCGATTGATTTCTCATTAGCTTACGAACCGAAAAATGATGTTATCACAATTAACTCACCGTTCTTTCTTGGACCTCGCCATATCACAGCTGATCTTGGACTATCCAGCAGGAACCCGACAGACATTACGCTCAGGTTGTCATCTACGTACTATAAGAAGAGAAATTTAATATGCCACATACGAATTCGCAAGACCCATATAGTAATTTGTTTCTTACAACTGGACTCCAGCCTGATCCACTTTGATGTACCTACCAAAAAAGAGAGCCTCATAACTACCAAATCATTTGTTCATATACTGCTCAAGGGTATAGGTCAGTCATCACTCACCACTTCTCCTTCGCATCCCATTATCCTCGGCACTGACGGTCCACAAATATCAATATCCAACAAGCTGACCTTAAAATCGAGAATCTTTTCAGTCCTTCATGCTTTTCATAGAAATTCTCATCGACTTAGTAAATAAGGTGTTGATTAGAAATTTCCCTTACGGTTCTCTCCTGATTTAACGCGAATGCTCTGGCTAGCAAAGTCGACACAGTCGACTTGCCGACACCACCTTTTCCAGACAGTACCAGATACTTCCGCTTCACATTGGCAAGTCTTGCAGCAACCACGGAGATTGCTGAAATCCATTAATTAGTTGCAGAAAATCATCAAACTGTTTTTCATATGAACATGAATCAACTGCTCTATCAAGTACCTGGATCAGGTAAATTAGCCTTCCCGGAAGAACAAATTGACTGATTAGGACACCCTTGACATGCTGAAACTTTCCCCGCACTCTCGCTCTGAGTTCCTGGACAATCTGTGGATATATTAAGATCTTAATTACGTATAAGTCACATGCTTCCAAAGATTAGTACTTCAAGATGAATTGGCTAAGATCAAACTAATGAATCTTAATTCTTACGTTCGGGAACGTCACCCATGATTACACTTCACAGATTTCACTGCTGTCTTTGTTACAGATAGGCCAACAAATCAAAATGTTAGTTTTATCGACCTGAGAATTTGAGGCTGAGATATATTTGCTTTTATTATGAATTTCACATTCCACACTTCCAAAAAAATAAATCTTTTGATTACCTTTACATAACCTTCTCAAACGTCTGCGGCTAAAAATTCAATGAGCTCTGAGTCGCTGAAGCACTGATGACTGATGAAGCCGGGAAACCTGCGGCTGTGGTAATAGCAAGTCAAGCAACTTTTGCAAAATTGTGGCCTCTGAAATATTTCGAAATGATCGAAATTTTGTGGACATGAAAGTCAGTGAAACTTTTGAGAGAATACTGACCGCTTCTTTTCTCAATCATTAAAAATTGTAGAGGAAAATGAAGCACTAATGCACCAAAATGGGCCTTCCAATACAGTTTGTAATTCTTGGCGTTCGGCAATCTAAACACCGACTATCCCAATTAAATCGTGTAAGTCGAAAAGTCTCAATAAAACATTGAAAATCTAGTTGAAATTGTTGTTGAATCCATTGAATCATTTAGGTTCTCCGAGGCAGGGCTTCCGGTCTTGAAATCTGCGACATAATAACACTGGAAATCCTTGACATAATATTTGGGTGCTTGGTGTCATTTTATGTGCTCTCAGCATTTCCAGATTTATTTGACATTCTTCTGAGTAAAATTGAGTCATTGCTAGTCGTCGTCCTTGACCTTCTCCAATGGCTACGTGGGTCGCCTGCAGGTTTGAAATTGAATGCGGCGTTGAACTCGTTGCTATGTCGATTCTTCTCGTATCACCTTCATTTGTGGAGAAATTATATTGGTAGGTAATTGAAATCTATTTCTCCTGGAAATAATGATCATTGAGATGTTTTAATTGGCAGGAATAATTGAGCCAGTCCTCTCATCAGCTTTAACCGTTGTCACCTACGCAGGGTTCGCTGGGTTGACTATTCAGATTTCTTTGTTGAAGGATGTGCTCAGTATTTCTACTTTCCACATTTATTGCCTTTACATTTATGCTACTAGGTAAGTGTACATAACCATTCATTGATTTGAAGTGGCATCGTTGTTGGAATTAATTTAATTTGAGTATATTTTATTTATTTTCAGATTGTTTAATGTACAAAGAAAAACAGTGATCTCACTTGGCCGTCTTTTCTTTGGCAAGAAGTGGAATCCACTAAGAAATCGAGTTGACAAAGTTCATTTGTCCATATCAGAAATGTTCTTAGGCTCGCTTGGATTCACCATAGCAATCTTCCTCTTTCCCACGACCATCTTGTATTACATGGTATTCTTAGGTGTAAGTCAGTCAAACTTTTGCTCTCATATGGAATGAATTTATAGTCATAATTTTTTGGTCTTTTCAGTTAAGACTACCTGTTCGACTACTAGAATACTTCCTTCGCTCCACAGTTGATGTGTTCAATTCAGTTCAAGTGATAACAGCAGCACTGGTATTCGTCAACAGTTCTATCGTCGCAGATGACATTTATTTCAAGCCGATGTACTCCATAGTGGATGGAAAATCCACAGTGACCTTCAAACTGTGCACCTTCTCCACCCGCTCCTTTGTCAAATTCCCTAAAATTGCATCTTCTTTTAAACAGACTCTAAGAGAGATTTACCAAGGCGTTGTGATACAAGAATAATAAAAGTGTTAGTCAGTGCGCTTATTAAACTTGGGAAAATTAATCATTACAGTAGACTGACTTAAACGGTTAAAATAATTCGGTGGACAGAACTTCAGTGTAGAAGACTTGATGTACAAGGTAGAGATTCCATGCTCACTTCGTCTCCCAGAAGTCTTGGCTGAACAATTTCAAAGTGACTCCAAGTTCTAACTCATCATTCTTCGCCTCTGCAAGAATCCTCTGAGTTTCTCCCAATTCAAATTTCAGTGGTTCCTTCACCTTGCTGTGGGTCTCAGAAATTGTGAAATCTCTCACACTGCCTGCAATTAACAATTCAGATCTGCAAACAAGAGCCTATAGAATATTCATGAGATTTGGTCCCCAGCTTTCTATTTACCTCCAACTCGAATAGACAGCTTGAAAGTCACAGGCTCATTCTGTGGTGAGAGGATCCTCGGTCGAACCCACATTGTTCCATCTCTCTCGTACAAAGAAATACTCCACCGGCTAATTCGATGTGTTCCCAGAGGAAGTTCAAGGTCACAAGCTAATGCCGTCCAAGCGCCGACTGCATTAATATTTGAGACGTCATGAAGTGTCCACGAGACAGTGTGGGCTGTTGCAATGAGCTGTTGAATATAATTATATTAGGCTACGTCTTGTCTACTACAAAACTACTAAGGTCACTTACAGTCGAATGATAATATTTCTCCGGTTCCTCCATGATTGGAAGAGGAATCCGTTCCTTAGAGCCCCGCAAAGATTCCTTCTTTGTGGGGCAACAACTGGCCAGTAGCTTCTCAATTTTGACTTGTTGGCACAAGGACAGATTGCTGAACAATACTCTCAGACAGTCCAGACGGTGGCAACAATCAGTTTATCGCCGGAGGACACTCACAAAAGAATGTACGCAAGCACATGTAACTCGACTGAATGAATGGAAGAACCTGCTCTGTGATTTTGGACACTGCGCCTTCCTCACATTTTTCTTATCGCCTTTTGTGGGTGTTAATAATCTGAAGCTGTGCGTGCTCAAGGTAAACAGAGCACTGGCTCAAAAAGTACACTTTTGAGCGAGTAAATTCTTATAACGCTATTGTCACTTTGGCAGATGAGTCATGGCGAGAAAAATAATAGATCTATTTATTGCTGACGGAGTGAGTGAGTAGGAGCAAGAGTCATTAATGCCTTTCTCATGTTACTACCATTAAAGAGCGTGGGTAATGACAGCCATTAACTATCCGAAATGCTGATGATGAATTCATGACATTACAGGAGCTGTTGTTTCATTTGACAGACAACGTCCATTTAATTACATTTGACAGACATGCATGCATGAGTTGAGTATGAAAGCATATTACAACTTCTTCAGTCTTTGCCCGATGAGTTTTCATAGTAAATCACAGTACGTTGAGCCTGGAAACATCAAATGTTCATTGCAGCGCATAAAAGGATTGGCATTGTAATGTTGATGGTTACTTGGAGAATTCGTGACAATCCAGTCTAGATAGTCCGCAACTTTGGTGTAGATACCGGGTGCACCCCGTCTTGCACAGCCCCAGCCCCAACTGACGATTCCAACGGAGAACGTTCTGCCGTTTACAAGCAAGTCAACACCTCCTCCTATTAAAGGCAAAATGATGATTGATTTGGACTGTGAAATTTGATGCGGTGATGGAGAGATAAAGAGATCACAACCTGAATCCCCTTTGCACGTGTCCTTGCCAAGCTCGTAGGCGCAGAATACATCACTGCTAATGAGCAATGAGACTGTAAAGAATTTCCGCCTGCACTCACTTGCCGTGTAGGAGTGCAGATCAACTGCGTACATATAAGTGTTGATGCCCTCATACTTTAAAGTTGTGCCCCAGCCACTTGCTGTCACTGTGGAGTTGCTTAATTCCGTTCCGAAGGCAAACGGGAGGCATGCTGGGGCGACCTTGGAAGAAATTGAACGAAAATCTGAAGAGTCTCACATCTTCTTTTTTGACAATAAATCCATGTGGATTTATTGTGAGTGTACTTACAGTCTTTGAGAACTCAACTGGAGACTCTAGGAAGAGCAACGCGATGTCATTTTGGTAGGAGGAGAAAAGGCCTAGCCTATCGCTGAATCTAAATTGAACAAGGAAGGAAAATCCACGGTTGCATGTATAACTTATTTGTTAAGGATTCGCTACCGTTCATGCGGAAGAATACGAGCAATCCTGGTCAAATTCTCTTTCCTCAAATCTCCAATATCCGTATAGCCTATTCCAGCATACAATTCCCTGTCTCTTCCAGGCCGGTTACTACTGTCAACAACACAGTGAGCTGCTGTCAGAATCACTTCTTTGCTGATCAAAGTGCCCCCACAAAAGAACCGAAATCCTTTCTTCCCTTTGACCGACTTCTCGAATAGAGCCACCCGCCATGGAAATTCGCCCTCCCGCACCCGGACACCACCAATAATTTTCGAGACCTATAGAATTGTTCAAAGTTTTTCATTATAAAGTATTTACTAAATCACACACCTGAACGCACTCACGTCTTCTACAATACTCCTAGTTCCACATGTACAGTTTGTACACTCAAGCCCGGGTAACAAGGCACTCAGAAGGTAGAAAAGTATCAACTTATTGCTCCTCATCTTCCGGCTGTGTCCGCATCTAGTACACTACTTTGTTTGTCTCTTTTGATGGCTGTTAAAAGTAGAAGACATGGCCAAGAAACTTTGGTCTATTTTCAAGTGCATACCACAGCATTACCTGCATTAATTGCTCTATTTTAACAGGACTTTCTTTAGCAATTTACATTACTAATGTAGCATCCGTTAGGGCATTTAGAAATGATTCTGTCATTGCTTTCTGACGAACATTGATCATGGCTGCTGCAGTATAGCTATAGCAGCTAAACCGTACGCTGTTTGTAAAGCCTTTTTGTGTGCAAACAGAAACTCGATTGTACTTCGTATGAATTTCTATTTTGCTCCCACATTGTCCAAATGGTACAGCACCTGAAACTTGCCATAATCACTGATAATAAACAGGAAGGACAATGCCAAAAAATTGAAGGCAGCCCCTAGGGAGGATCGAACTCCCGACCCCTGGTTTACAAGACCAGTGCTCTAACCACTGAGCTATAGAGGCTCGGATGAAAGCTTGGGCGAAACTTGTCAGACCAATTGTGCAAGATTTACTGGAGCTGATTTTGCTTTAGTCACATACAAGGTCATTTGTGGCTTTATTAGCACAGTTGTTTGCACATGATAATTCGTTGAAACATTTGGCGATATAAATTACCCTTTGTCGTAGCTGTATACATCACTGCATACATGTCAAAGTATGAAGCTGTGGAGCTTTCTAAATCCGATCACAATGTTTCAATGCCCTGGAAACGAGCTCAACGATTGACAAGTGCCAGACATGTATACATTTCATCACTATTGTGAATTACAATCTGTATGCATTTTGATGCAAAACTAGCGAGCGTACAAAACTTTGACAGTAAACTGGCACCACAAATCCCAACCTCCATTAGATGTCCTCTCTTCAAGTTTGAGTCAAACTTTAAAGTTGGCTCAAACCCAACAGATGACGCAGTATGGATGAAAATGCCAAGCAGGCCACATAAATGAACAAAGACGGAAGAAACATGGGGGAAGGGGGAAGAATAATTCAGTTGAAATTAATCAAGCAAGTTTTCTAATTATGCCATTGCAAGATTGGCATTTAATTAGGAGCGATAATCTGGGCCTAATTGTAACAAAGTTTGGAGGCGGGGGGAAATGATGGGAAAAGAAAGGGGAAAATAGTACGAGATTCACGGAATGTGTGAAAGGCTATGAAGAAAATTCATTAATTTGACTCCCCCTTTGTTTATAATTGGAATTCTTTTGAAGGCGAAGAAGGAGAAAAGAGTGAATGGCTTAAGTTGTAGAAGGTGACGGTCCGGTAATGAATTGAGCCTGGCCATTAGTTTCATTGTGAAAAGTCCAATGAAAATAATGGTCCAGAAAAGGAGAGGAAGACGTGTGTGTGTGCGGATGTGATGTACTATTAGGAGGCCAAGAGGATGAGGGTAAATTTAATAAAAACCTACGACTGTTACAACATACACATTCTAATAAAGAATCTTTTATGTCTTTTGTACTCACACACGGAGCTTTTCATCTGAATTTCACCAAGAGAAAGACTGGAGTTGGATTGAGCTGGAAATTTATATTCCGCGGTGGACCTCTCTGCGTCGGCATGGAGGCTATAGGACCGACAGACACATTACCAAGTCAAGTGTTTGGTTAAAATTGGCCTGCCCGCTGGAAGTGTCGGTGGTTTTCCGCCTAATGCCTCCCCAGCCGGGCGTATATATTGAGACAGCCGAGTGGTTGAAAAATTGGAAATCATCCGGACCACACGCTTCGGAGTATTACGCTCTAGTGGGCTGAACAAGCGGGAGAGAAAAAGAATCCATTAAGGATGTCCCAGCCGTTGTTATAGGGGAATTTTTATCGGTGCAATGCAAGCTTTTTTCTCTGGACTATTGCCATGTCACCCTTGCTATTAGGAAAATGTGACGCTTCACAGCTCATCCTCTTCCTACAGATACAATTACACCAAGAGTGCGGCCAGGAACCAATGTAACAACCCAATGTTACCACCACAAAAACTAATCCAACCCGCCTGTCTACCATAATAAACAGCGTGGTAGTTACAAAGGGAGAGGACATGTTATACTCGATCATTGGCTACAAGATAATGCGGAGCACGCTTCCGTCGTATCATCATTTATGTGTGAAAAGGGACATGGAGATAAAGCGGGTGGTGATTTTCAATTTTTCCAACCCGGGGGACTATACGACTACATTTTAATATGACCAGGAAGATCCTACTGAATGTGTGAGTGCGTGTGTTAAGTATAACTGTGTGAGTGTGTGTGGATTAGCAAATGGGATGTGTAACACATTGCTCAATCCCAGGGCCTAGTGCCATTAGCTGAGTGGAGAATAATAGTCAGACGAATCCTGCTGGCTTCATCTGTTCCTCTTCAATCTTTTCCCACCTCAATTTGCTGAAGGACGAGACTACTAGTACGAGGTGTTCCCACCAACTGCGGGATTCCTTTCACCCACCCCTCCACATTTTTCTTTCACACACAATGATCTACGATGGTGTGCAGAGGATAGAAAAGCTCGGTGATTATCATTCTCTGCATACTTTCCACGTGAACAGAGACATAAAATTATGAGAATTACGATTCCTGCCTAGCCTGTAATGTGAGCAAGAAGAAAGACAAGAGTTACGGATGTGCTGTTGTTTGATAAACGAGACAGCTTGTATGCTTGGGAATATGATTTGGGAGAGATAAGGCTGAAGCTTGCTTGAATTTATCATCTAGTTTGCCAATATAACGTAAGTCACAATGAAGGTACCACTACTGTGGTGGAGTATCCTTTATAGTCAGTTGGTATATAGCATGCAGCAACTTCCATTTGCAAGCAAGCAAAGACAAAAGAAAATATTGTAACCTTCCTCACCCGATGGCTGAAATAATCAGTGGATTATTAGCTTTATAATACTGTCATGTAGACTTTATTAAGGAAGTCAGGAGGAGATCGCGTGTGCTAAGGACATTGTATAGGAAGGAGAGAAAAAGGGTGAAAAAAGTCGACAATTTTCCTCTGCCCACACGTCGTTATTTTTTTCACATGATCGATCTCTTCCACACAAACTGCTCCAATAGATTAAAGGACTGATTGGCACGCAGCAAGAGGAAGCAATCCATTTCATTTCATCCATTTCACTCTCACAGTCTATCCCTTAATTTTAACACACAAAACTCTATTTCTTTGGTAAACATAGACATTTTCCTCCAGCACCCTTTACTATAACGTAGGTACTTATACTCTGTGCAGTGAGAGCTCCAAACCGCAAACACATTCTCTTTCTCCTGCATTATTGATTTGAGCTGAGGATATAAATCACTTTATAACTCAAATAAATTCTTGGCTAACGGAGCGTGTATTATACGGAGGAAGAAGACGACAGGCCCCGGAGAAGGCGTTAGAGGTTCCGAAATCCAGTTTAATCAGCCCAATGCCTTTTAAAACAGCTGGTCTATGTATACAAGCTTGGAGTCCATTAAAGTTTGTATCAAAGCGTGTGTATATGTGGGCGTCAATAAATTATTTCATACGGACCCTTTCCCCTTGTGTCTTTCTCTTCCATTCACACTCGTCTTCTTCTTCTCCTGTCTTCTAATAATCCATTGGAAACGGTGTGGAGTTCCCTTTGGGAAAATAGACATTTTCCCCACCAAATAATGATGATGATAGTCTTGGCTAATAGAACTGTTTTAATGCGCAGTTGTTACCGTGGAGATTACGCATAGGGGAAAGCCTTGTCCAACACGAATATAATTTCTTCATGTGAAATGATTATTTTATGGGAAATTATTGATGAAACAATTGAAAAATGTTGTTGTGGAGAGAAAATCGGTGTTTGTGTGTGTGTGTGTGTGGGAGAAGACACACGGGTAAATAACTCGAACATTATTATGCATAATGGAGGAGGCGTCATGATAATACCGTTAAATGAAGAGCGAGGCAATGGGCGAATCATCATCATAATAATAGAATATAATACTACACACGGACATGGCGAAAGAAATATGCTTGATGGACACCCGGGGTGATTTGCCCTTCCCACACATCCACATAGACTGGATCCTTCTCATCACATCACATGTCGTGATAACTAAATTACTTGGCTCCATTATTCTCTCTATCTATCTTCCCTTCATCCCTCGCTCCTCAATGGAACTCTATCATTCTTCCATCTTTCATTATTCTCTATCATCGTCGTCATTGTCAGTTGATTTTCATGCTCTGTGTCATGGCGACTGCTCATTTCTGTCCATTCCACGGGTACCTTGTCCGATTACACATTTCTTA
>JAQIWI010002494.1:0-12310 GCA_034698825.1 Deuterosminthurus bicinctus | reverse complement strand
CGGCAAAGGTGAGTAGGCAGATATTCTTACGAATTATGGGTCTTTTGAATGCGGTACTACTTTATTGTAACTTTCATAGTGCCGAAAAATCCACCCCCCTTTCATTTAATCTTGCTCTAATATCAGTTCTCTTTACTAAATCCAAAGAGGAGAACAGTTTTCATTTCAGCTCTCTTTGACTTTCTCTTTCAGTCACAGTTTTGAAGACTGCTTTCCAGCATGTTCAGCCGTATGTGGAATTGCAGCCTTTTTTCTATTGATTCAACCAGAACTTTAGAACACGGCCATGTACCTTGGATTTGTCACCTTAATAATTACTTATTAAATTAATTACATAATTATTTATAAAATTAATTAGTCAATTATTTATAAAATTAATCAGTTAATTATTTATTAATTAATCTTAAAACCAATAAATAAAAAATATAAATGAAAATAAGTGAAATGAATAAATTAATCTAATAAATGGAATAAATAAATAAAATAAATTAATTAATTAAATTAATAAATGAAATAAATAAATAAAATAAACACACTAGATAAGTAAATAAATTAAATTAATAAATGAAATAAATAAATAAATAAAATAAACACACAAGATAAGTAAATAAAATTAATAAATGAAATATATAAATAAAATAAACACACAAGATAAGTAAATAAAATTAATAAATGAAATATATAAATACAATAAGCACACAAAATAAATAACAAAAATAGCATGGCTTCTATTTTAGTTTTGAATTTTGAAGAGTATATGATACAAAATCACAAAAAGAAGTCTGATTAAAACTAAGCTGTTTTATTAATACTTAAGACGCTTGATTCATTCGGAACTTCGCATGTTTTCTTATCGGGACCAAGAATTTGAGAAGGTGGGCAAAGACATGTAAATGAAGTTTTTCCAGATAGTACACACAAATCAGAGCATTCGTCGCCGTTTACGCAATGATTTTTCCTGCTTTGTGGCTGTTGACGCGAGTTGTACACAGCAAAATGGTTGATACCTTTTTTTTCTTTTTCGACTACGATGGTCGCCTGACCACACCGCAAAGACTGATCCGTTCCGGAGCAGAGACTTAAAATCCGCTCTTCTTCTTGCCAGTACACTCTGTTACCCAGAATATCAACACTAGTAATCCGTGCCTCCCTACTCAGAATCGTAATTGGGTTCTGTCCGTCCAAATTTGTAGAAACTATGATACTATGCTCATCATCTTCTACCATAGTGTAATATAGCTTCGCATGAGACATGTCAGCAGCCAATCCAGTGATATGTTCAATCTTATGGCCGATGACATTAGAGACTTCAAAGCTCGTGACATCAGTTCCGTCCATCTTGCTCCTCCCGATGTTAGTATCTTCGGCATTGACCCAAAATAGTAGCCTAAAAATAACTGGTATTTCATTAATAATGCAAGGATATATATTTATGTTAGCGCAGCAACTCAAAGAAGTATTGAAAATCTTTACCCTTGTGGGGAATGTACGACGAGGTAGTCTGGTGTCTTGATTTTACTCTTCGGCGCCTTAACGATCTCGAAACACGATCCTTCTGTGGCTCCACGCCGACAAACTTCAATAGTGTCGGTGTAATAATGAGCAAAGTAAATTCTGTCAGCAATCCAGTCGTACGCAATCGAGATACGAGATGAATCGGGCGAAAACTCCCGCAGGGGCGTTACAGGAAAATGTGAATTTTTCTGATCGATGCGATATAATTTCACTTTGGATTCACTTTCTGTTGTGTAATAAATGTACCCTTTCTTAACGTCGTAAGCTACTTCGCATACAAGCTCTTTCGAGGAATTTATCAAACGAATCAAGTTGAATGGATCCGAAGAAGACATAAAACTCAGGGTCTGATTCGTGGTGTACAAAGTACCCGCACTTGTATCTGTTGAAATGAAGATTAGGTAATTGTACTCACACCATTTGACACTTTTAGTACTGAAACGTTACATGCCATAACTTACTTGATTGACTTAAGCAAAGATACAAAACTAGAGGGAGTACAACCAATGCAATGTAAGGCAGAACAATGTTATTAATTCCCTTACGAAGTTTTTATTTTCTTCTGGTGTTGTCTCATCATCTGCATTGCAACCCAAGAGATGCGTTTGGCTTCTGTTTTCATCGTCTGGCTCGATGCCAGATCTGCAGAACGTAAAAAGCAACTAACCCAGAAGTCCATGATGCCATCTAGCGTATTTCCATGACAGAGCCTAAACGATCTTACCCCCTCAAACTGGATACTTCTGTCATGTGTTCGGAGTTAACAACAATAACTTGTGCTTCATCCAGCTCTTGCTCAATCTTTCTCTGGATCCAAGCATAAATATCAGCGACAACATGCTCATTGCCACTTCGTTTGAGTGCTAGAAACAAATCGTTGATCCTCTTCCTCTTGAAGGCTTCATCAATAATATGCTGGGATAAGACAATTTTATCGCGGTATTCTACGGCCTACAAATGAACGGGTGATATGTTACTTTGCTATTTGAAATTAATTCAAAGCCTAAGATAGTACAGTACCAGGTATTCAGGTTGCCTTTCCAGGACTTTCTCGCTATAGAGTATTGTCAAGAGCCTTTCATGCGTTGTAATACTCTCGCAAATCCCAATCCCAAACATGTATCTTTTCAGATCTTCCAAATTTTTCTGGTTCTGAAGAAACTTTTGCACATTTAGTGTCATCTCTCGAGTATTTGTGCTATTCTTTTCCATTCGTGGACTTCTAACTGAGAATAACGGTCACACTGAATTTCGGAGAAAATCACTCAAGCGCATGGCAGTATTTGTGGGATCTAATTTTTCCAACTGATAGAATTTTTATTTAAAATACGGAGCTCCAAAATGTGATGTGAACGTTCAAACTGATGTAAATTCGGAAATGATAGTCACATATGTACTACGCCCACAAAAAATGATTAGGGTGAAGCACTAGAATGCGAGGATCATATCAGTGTCTACATTGCAATCAATCAGTAGACAAACCATAAGCATCAGTACGTATTTATTCTCAGAGTTTCGTCTTTATTTGTGTTCTACTAACGGTTGCAGTTTTATCATTATAATTGATAATGCGATCAAAATCTCTTAACTACAAACAGACAGGAGGAAGAGGGAAAAGAAAGCACCTCTACATGTCTATAAATTATTTGCCGTAATTAATAAATTAATTTTGATGTAGAAATCTGGAGCTATATTATATCGATTCTATAAACAGGGTACATAATTCACAGGTGTCGAATCATTCCGTTCATCATTATATTGGCGAGCGCTCCACGTCGTCGCCTCCAATGGCCAGCGCAAGCTGCATGACACTGAAGCACACGAAGCCATTCTGCCGTTCGGTCCGTTTCTGCCGTCTACAAGATTCATAAAAGTTTTTGGTCACCATCAAATCTATCGTGAAACAATCCTGCATAAGAAATATTGTCAAGCTACCCGTAGGAATAAAGTATTCTTTGTTGTAATCTCATTTATCTCCACATAGTCCTGATAGTCGTTTTCCCCTTGTGAAATAATACATTTGGACAAGCATAGGGGCTCCTGTATAATTAAGTTAATGTTAACATTAATTTCCATAGTATTTACAATAAATAGAAGTAATTAACATATAAAGTTATTAACAGGGTTGCTCACCCGCAGGAGTGCAAATCGGGAGTTCTTCACTCTGACTAGAACCAATTTGGCATCGATTCCCATGTCCTCTTTAGGCGGAAAAAATACTGGACGCTCCATCTTGCGCGCAAGAATTTCTAAATTCTACCATTTAAACACATCATGGTTAACTCATTCAACCAGACTAGAAGACAAGAATCAACTTATCAGTGGATGCTTACCTTCCCTCGCACGAGAAAACAAGCTTGAACACTTCGTATGGGCTTTCCATTAAACTCAACAACGTCAAAGCAACCTTCAGCAACACACGTTACATCAGTGAAGGAACTCCAATCGAGTACATCCAAAGACATCTGCGTTAAAAAAAAGTCTGTTCATTACTACATGTCCTTGGATAAAAATAAATGCTGGATATTATGACCCTAACCTTTCTAATACGAGTGGTCGTATCATCTGAATCAGTGATACCAATTGGACGGTTAGAGGGCGAACTACTACCTCCGTTCATGATCGATATCCTTCGCCATAAACGAATACTTGAGGCTTCTCGAGTCCGCTGTTACAATTACATCAAAAGACAATATTAGATGGCTGCTTGCGTGACTACAGCACAAATTTTTACTCACCTTATTCATAGACTCAAGATGCTGTTCAATCTTGACTTGTGCAGCAAAGAGTTCCGCTCTCGAAGGATGAGTTAACGGAGTTACTTTCAGCAGCCTTGCCATCAGCAGAGGGTACCGTGTAACACGCTGGACAGGAACCTATAGAATGATAAAAGATATTCAAATTAGTTCACCACAAAAACTTAATAATCATGACACACAATCAAAGCATTTTTGTTTACGACTCACCATCAGAAATGCTGGGAGGTTCATTCGGCGAAGAACAGAATTTTCCATTTGAGAAACCCTAAGGAAAATGCGAAGCAGTTCCTTTTCCTTTTCAAGCTGCGTCAACAATGCCCCGGCATTTGCCTGTAATGAAACAGAGAGAAAAAAAATATGTTAAAAGAACTGTCTTACAACGCGTGCTCAATTAAGAGGTGATAAATAATCGCACCTGCTGCGTACAGTAGACTTCAAAGGCACTCATCATTGTATCCCCATACTCCATAAATATCTTGCCAACGTTGACCCTCGTGAGATCTTCATCTTGAGTTGTAACCGCATCATCAATAGCAGACTTGAGCATCCCCGTGAGCTGCGTATTAACCCTGCACAACTGGTCTACATTCAGGAATATCTGCTCCAGCTGCTCCTTCGTTAGTAAGCCCGCAATTTGAATAGGATTGTAAAACTCTTCCTGAATTATCCTCAGGTCGCGACCATATTTGACCTCAGTCTCATAGATTTCCTGCAGAGTCTCTTTCCGCTCTCGTCTCTTCCGCACGCACGTTTGGCACAAATTAGAAGAGGAGGATGCCGACGATGACGCTTGATTAAGTAAATCACCAGCCGTGCCTAGTGGGGCATAATGAGGAGACGAGCCGGATCCCGTTGCTGTAACTTTGGCCAGTGTCGTGTCTACAGTATCATTGCAATCTGTGCAAATAAAATGTGACGATGACGATGGAGTAGATTTACTTCCGCCGTTTCCATTTACCGCAACCAATGAACCTGACTCGGAGCCTGAGCCGATGCCGGAATCATTCCGCTCTATCTCAGCTCCTTTCTCGCTTCGGCTCAATGAGTTGGACGCGCTGTCACTGACGGACGTGGATAGGCGCTCACGTATAGCCTCCAAAAACATCAGAATCTCACTTCTTGAAGCTCCGTCAAACATTGATTTTGTGGCGAACGCATCTGAATAAATTGGCCCGTCATCTTCCTCACCAATCTCTTCGTATATTGGTTCCTCAACAGGTTCAGCACAGCTGTTTGCTTCAGCTATGTGGGGCAATGAAGAAGGTGCAGCAGCCGTTTTCATTGAGTCCAAGAACCTACCTCGTGCCAATAATAATGGCTCGGGTGAGGATTCCTTCTGTACTGTGGTAGGGCTATTGCTGCTGATGTTTGATGAAGGGTAATTCTTCTCCGAACCATAGTCTTCCTCGACACCTGAGGACGAGTCTGAGCTCGAAGAGATAATTACTTTGGAAATATAAGTAGCATAATCTGCGGGCGTCGCAAACTTGAGAGAGTTGAATTTTTGACTGAGTTCACTCAGAAGTGTTCGAGTTCGCTCTACAATGTCTTCAGAGACAGGGCTTCCGGTATCTTTTGCTCTGTTGGAATTCAAATCACTCGAGCTGCATGTATGAACTCCAAGTTGTGATGATGTCTGAATGTGTAGCTGGTTCTCTTGTTGCCTTAACAACGGAAAGCTGAGCATAGGCAAGTCCGTAGAAACTTTCGGTAGGGGTAATGTAGGCCTTTGGGCAGGTAAGGGAGGTGGGATGCCTTCAGACTCGGCTCCACTATCCGAGTCCTGTCCAAGGAGATTCAATACGTCGTCATACAGTGGCAGGTTATCTTCCTCATAATTACCTTTAACTCCTGAATTGCTGTAGTTGCTGGACAAGATTGACATGGTATCATCATATACAGTATCTGGAATTTCACTTTTGAGCTCTCTGATCTTGTTGTACATGTTAGAACAACTTGAACCGTATGAATCACTAGGAGGGGGGACTGAAGGCAATGGGGGAGGCACGGATGGCAATGGTGGGGGTGATAAACTTCGACTCTCTCGGAAACTAGCCACTAATTTGTCCACTGCTTCTGCAGTTCTAGTGATAACGTCATCATAAAGTGGTTCCATTTTATCAGAACTGTTTTGAACAAGTCCATCAGCACATTTATGATCTTTGATCTCCATTTGTGGAACGTTTGAGACGCTTTCGGAAACCTCTGACGAGTCCTGTAGTACCGCAAGCGGCTGTAACTTTGTATACGTTGTCGGTGCTGACACTTGGGGATTCATGGGCGTGCTTGTTGTATCATCAGTGATAAGAATGACTGAGGTGGATAAAGGCCTTGACTTTGTATCTGACGGGGTAGTGTTGTGACTCATTGTGGTGGCATCAGCCCCTTGTTTCTCTCCATAATTTTTGAGAACTTGTACGGCTTGAGAATTGTGGTCAATTTGCAAGTTTTGGGTACCTGAATAGATTCTGATCTCACTCACAGAGTTTTCCTTAGTGACGATTTCAATGTTCTTGTCATCATCTCCCATCTTTGTCGGTCCATTTATTGGCTTCTTGCAGGCCTCATTTCTACTATTCCTACCGACTGATTCTGCAGATTTGACGCTTGGTTTTGTTGAGCTCTTGCTGCTGGGACTAGATGTGACATTTCCATTCTTGTTTAGTCGCCTGACTGATTCTCTTAGTGCTGACGCTGATGACGTTCGCTTCTCAGTTGATCCCTTCATTTCTCCTTGCTTTGGTGTTTTGGAAATCGTCTGTCGCACTGGCGGTGGAGGCGGAGGATCTCGCGGTCTGAGAGGTGTAGATCCCATTTGCCTGAATGAACTAGACTGTTTCACCTTTGTAGGTCTTCCATGACTACTCTTTGACCTTCCTTCGAGTTTAAATGCTTGATGAACCGAGGGACGGGACTGGTTCAGTCTTATGCGGGTCGTATCATGAAACAGAAGTGAGTTGGGATTCATGATTTGGATCGTTGAGGGGCGGACTGTGAATAATCAAAAGGAAAAATAATATCATGTAGTAAGTCTCTCATCGGAATGTAATTTGAGCTGTTTAGACTTTCACACAGAGAACAAGGTTTCATGATGTTCAAGGAGTGCATATGGTGTTGCAAAAACTATTGCGCTTGGCCAATGAGCAACGACTCACCCTTAGCTGTCAATCACACGATGCTGTTTATTAAATGCAACCACTGCAGTATAGTAACATCTGCGCTAGCATAACTTGACCACAGAGACCTCGAGAAAGGACGAAATTAGGAATTTTTTCTCTCGCTTATAACTCTCTCAAGAGAATAACATGCCTTTGTATGGTCAATGTGTGTGTGCGTGTATTACAAACGAAACTCCGCTACAGATTACGGCATTTTTCGTCCTACTTTTAGAGACGCCATGTATTTCCTAATCAACATGAACGCGTTCTCACTCAATTGCTCCCACAAATATATTATTACAGAGCGAGAGCCAAAAGACAAGCAAGCCATGGTCAGGAAAAGAAGGCATAACATGAGCAAAAGACAATGTGCAATGTATAGATGAGAGGTACTTGATCACAATCTCACACTCATTCCCTTTAATATCAAATTCCTTGCTGAAACTAGGCTAATTTCAAACTGAACATTCGTTAAGATCCCATGATCCATCCATACCCCTTTGTTCTTCCCTCACTCTCTTTTGCTATTGTCCCCACAAACATAAACACGCACGAGCTTTAACAACCTTCGATGATCCTCCCATTTTCTTAAAGTTTTTCCCACATGTTTGAAGTTGCCGAAAAATCATCATCACGTTTTCATGAGCTCCTTGAAGTCGGTGAGAAAAAACTGACGATATTTGTAGCTAGTTCACTTACACATGTACACAACACATTGCCAAAGCGCTAATAATACCCTACCTGCCGACGAAAAACTAATAAATTGCCTCACCTGGTACTCATACTTGTGAAGCTTCCCATGTAATTTGCAAGTGCAAATTAAAAGACATTTCAATATTTTATCGTTCCTTCCTTTCAATTTCCAGCCGACGTTAGGAACATGATGATGGTGGTAATGTGGCCCTGTACGTGTCTAAGTTTTATGACATTCAAGATGTGACACTAAACTGCAGCTGCACCACACACGCTTCCACACAAGTGTACATGCACTCATACAAACAATAATCGAGGGGCATAATGTTAGTACGTGAGGATACATGAAATTTACCATGAAATGTCTGCCCGCACGAAAGGAAACCCAAGTTATGTACCTTTCATTCACTCCTTCTGTCCCACCATTATCATCAATTCAATTCGGGAAAGATTACAAAAAACATTACCTTGAACTGTTTTCCGTTCTGCCATCTTAACCATTCGATCTGCTTTCAAGTCAGGGAATGCACGGAGAGTCTCATTTTTGTTTACTTCCATTTTAATGTCTTCCTCCTTCTTTTTATCCTCTGTAGGTTGTTGTCGATGATTGTTCTCCTCTTCTGCCAGGTTGTTGACACCGGTGGAACACGAAGAGCGGTTGTGTTGGTGAGCATTATTATCGTTGAAAGAGGAAGAAGTTTTCCCTTCATCAGAGCAACTAATGCTTACTTGCGAAATGGCTCTTTTTGTGGAATTATCCAAGCCGTCAATGAGTTCCTTGGGATCATCCCATACAAGAGTATCATCACTTTCGGTTCCTCCATCATCAGTCAACCCGCCGCAGACTGTGGGATTATTCTGATCAAATTGAACAATTTTCTTGTTCCTATTGACATCGTCGGTAAGAATGACAGTGGTTGTTAATGACGGACTACTGGATTGTTGTCCGGTATACTTTACTTGAGTAACATTTGGAGTCTCGTATACGCTCTCTTTCTTCAGAATAGGCTTGACATAATCTGAAGAAGCAATATTATTACTGCCATTGTTATTCTGAGACACGAGTATCTTGACAGCATAAATAGGCCTCTGTTGTTCGGGCTCATCATAGTCATCATCATCATCCTCACTCTCGTCTTCTTGTACCACATCATATCGTAAAGCTGAGCTTTCAATAGGTCCTGACTTGCTCCTTTTTAAAGCATTCTTCCTCACGTTTTCGTTATTTATTTCCGTAGTTTCTCTCTTCTTTGTGACGTCGGTTTCCACTTTTTTCTTGGACGCCACTGTAGCAGAACCCTTCTGAACCAATTTGACTTGCTCACCTGACGGGCAAGGAGGTGCTGAGGAGCTGGAGGATACATGACTAACTCGGCTTGCACCTACTCGACTCGTAATCTTATTTGAAACACCTGTCTTTTCCACAGCTGCTGCAGTAGCTCCATTGGATGTCTTCCGGTTGCTCTCCACTGGTACGTTTGGTGATGACTTGCTGGTGCTTCGAGTACCGCTAAACTTTGTCGTCGAAGTTGAAATAGTGGTTACATTTGTGAGACTGGTACTTTTTCGGGCGGCTTCCCAAGACTCCTGTTTAGTTGGACGGTTATGAATTTGACTCGTCTTTCCATTGACTTTTGGAAGTAAACTCTGCTCAGTTGGATGATTTGGTAGATCCTCACTGCTGTTACTGTGACAGTCGAAGGACGATGATGAGTCCTCATCCGATCTATTAAGCTCGTATGCATTGATCTCCGACTGTAGGATACTCAAACGATTTTTATTATGACCTTGACCTCCTGCTGATTCTGTGGTTTTCTTTGCAGCTGTGTTGTCAACGGTGTGAGAATTGGATTTCACTTTAGGCATCACTCGGTTATTAGAGCGCGGTGGGGGGCTATTTTCAGCTAACCACACGTCATAGGGCATAAATTGCCGCAGGTCCCATTCTGAATGGTAAATCTCTTCGCTTTCGTCTTCCCCTTCCTCTTCATGGTAATTAGGCAATGGACCAAATTCACATGGCCAAGGTTGACGATTGGGTTTAGGCCGAACTCGCACCGAGGCTGTGGGATGACTCGGAGGGAATTCTTCGTAAAGGTCAGTGCAGCTCGCATAGAAATTTTGTTTGGCTGGCGGAAAGTAATAATTAGGGACGAAGAGGATTTCCGGGGCATTGGCGGGTGGGGGGATATGAACTGATTGAGGTGGGTTCTGTTGCTTCTTCAAAGCATCCAAGCTCGGCCGTTTCTTCACAACTTGTTTTAAGCTTTTCCACGTTAATTTTCTCACACTTCCGACAAATTTTTTACCATTACTCACACTGTTATCACAATTAACGGAAGATTGCTTTCCAATAGGGGAATGCTGAGGGCAGTCATTGAACGCATAGTTCCTCCAGTCGGATTTCTCTTTCAGACGTACTGAGGAAGCGCCATGAAACTTATTACTACTTGAATCCGCACAATCACAAATGTCTGAATCGTATGGGTAATTCGAGGGCACGTGGTCCCTGCCATTCGAATGGCCAAATTCGTCGAATACTCTGCCATTAGGGCTTGACTGCTTCAGAGATCCATAAATCCAAGAATGTGACCGAGACATTGAGTCTTTTCTATTGTTCATAAGGCTGGTTTTATGGACCATTTTGCTGTCGACTCGGAACTCGTCGTCCCGATCACCAACCACTGAATGACGCTTTGTATGGCCTATACCATCGATAATTGTCGGCTTAGGAAGTTTGTTGAGGAAGCGTCCGAGTGGATTGTTGTTGGTGCTGGGAGCACTTATTGAAGTATTGCCACTTTTTTTCAAGTAAAACAATTGCTGATCCGGTAGTACCTGTAGTAAGAAGTAATAAAAACTCGAATCAGAATGATAATCCTCCTCAACTCAATCAACATAACAAGCAGAAGGCGTCGACCAAATAATCATCAGTTTTCCCAGCCTTTCAATTCCGTTCCATACCGACTCTAATCATGAGCTTTTCAGATATTTGGCAATTAATTGCCTCGAGCCTAAGCTTCCTCTTTATTCATTTCCTTGAGCGTATGGAAATATATAGCCGTCAGCTGTTGTTTCTGCACCTGGCCACACTGTTATTCCCCTTGAGTTACCCATGGCAAGTCAATAAACTTATCATAGATCAACATCAGCAATGAATGGGCTGATGAAAATGAATGCAAAACTCAAAGCTGAGTGCATGCAATGTTTGATTCACCCCGAACAAAAATTCTTTGGCTATTGTCATCATTATTATCCTCATCATCGTATCACAGTCGTCGCCGTCTTCGACAAAGGTCAATATACTGATGCCGACTTTTGGAATTGGGCTGTGTACCAAGTTTTCTGGAGTGAGTGTTTTACTACTGGGGTTTTATGGTGTCCATAAAATCTCTACTAACAATTAACTACAACCATAGAAATTCCATGTCCATCTCGCACACTACTGCTCCCTCAAGCATGACACTCGGTTTGAGGCACATTACTTGACTATATGGTGATCTACATGTACCAAGAATTACCTGACTGAGAAGCTGTTTAAGTGCACATCAAGCTTTTTAGCTTTAGTAATTCGAACACATACAGACACACACGTGTAATGTACACTATGCAACTCGTAATTCTATGACTCAGAGTACTAATTCCCACGCGGCTGACTTCTTCAAGGCATTACTTATTTTATACAGACATTTTCCCTGATTACAGAATGACAAACTTGTAATTTTTTCTACTCATTTCAAATGCAACACACTTAACCCTTTCTTTTGTATTTACGATCATTGCGCAGAAGGTGAGACTTTAGCTAAAAGCATCATCAAGAAATTACTTGTTGGTAGTAACATCCACCATGAAAAATGGAGGATTGTGCAATCGTAAAGAAATATTATTAGGGGGAGATTTACTAATGACACGTAAAGACTCTTTGTGGTTGTTGTCGTTTTAATGGAAATTATTATATTGCTGTTAGACGTGGAATTTTGTAAAATTGCCCTCCACAAATCACAACCACATTAAGCATTAACTTTGCCCTGGAAACAATTTAGGCTTTTTCCGCATTTTCAGAGGAATGAGATGAATTTCAAGTTTATTCAATGACAAACTAGACAGACAGAGAGTGAGAGGCATGCAATTAGACACGAAAAATCATGGGGTAGATCTCCATTTTTCCGTCAGCGCCTGCTTCTC
>JAQIWI010002493.1:0-12311 GCA_034698825.1 Deuterosminthurus bicinctus | reverse complement strand
AGAGAGACCTAAAAATCCCATTGGGACTGATTGGAGCCATGGGTAACATTATCTATAGCAGCAGTCAGAATATAGTCATGCAGTTTGCTAATCAATTTAATCCAGGTCGATTTGATTCGGTAAGTAAATTAATTCTATATGAGGCCATGAGATGTAGTAGTGAGATAGGGGAGCGCGACCATGTTTCCATCAATGTCTTTGCATGATGGCGACAAATGCTTCCATATATAATTCTGACTATCAGCAGGATGCATCAAGTGAGCAGGTGAGAGAGCCATAGGAGGAAATGCAATAATGCATAGGGAATGATATGATAAATCAGGGTCTGTTCTGTTGATGATAATAAAAACATTTCGTGCTTGGAGTAACACGCCAGCACGCATAGCTCAAGAATGTGTCCAGTAGTGAGCTCACAACCTCTCACCATTTAAATCCTTCATACCATACGAACAACAATGGCTCATTTAATGAGACTTGAAACAGGCGTGATGTTTCCAAACATATCATATAATGGACACATTCTGTCCCACACGATCTCTCACTCACTCATCTCTCTGTCTTGGTATTATATTATTTGCTTTCACCAAGCCCAAAATTTGTTCAAGCTCATTTCCTCTAATTTTTCCTCCTCCTCCCACCGCTGCTCCTGCTACTTGTACCCTGGAAAAATATTCTAGCAGAGAGGAAACTTATTTAAACATTTTTAACACTGTCCTAATGTATGTGCTTGGACATTCGAATAATTCGTGCTCGAGTGACTTAGCACGCAAGCCATATACTTCATCTTACCCCTCACTTCCTGCGTAGAATATTTTTTTTTCTACCACAGCAGATTTGCTCACAGTAAATAACTAATTCTAGCGATAGACTAATGTGCACGCAAACTGACGTCACTCACATCAGATCGTTGGTCCGTTTGAATAAATACAAACACACTGGGGCAATTATCACTCTCTTCGTGCAGTCAGTCACTCAGATATATCAAGAATGGCAGGAGAAGAGCACACACGTTTGGTTCTTTCATTTAATTTCCGCTCTCTGTCCTCCACTGTCCCTCATTCTTCCCATTGTCATCCAGAATGGCTCATAATTTTCTCTCGTCGTAATTCATTTTTCAGCTTCAATCATATAACTTTTGTTAAACACAAACACACGCTGATTTCCCTCCTGCGTGAGCAGTCCTTCCAAATTCAAAATGGCTACCTGCTCTTTGCGTTTTAAATTGAACGTTGGAAAGCCATTTTCATTATATGCTTCACACCTTTTCCTTAACATGATACAAAATTAAACCTCTGTACCTTTGTATTCCAATAAGCAATTACGGCTGCTGTGAGTAAAGACTTGGAGAATCAGCTTCACTATAATTTGACTAAATGATACTTCCGTGGGGAAATGGAATGAATCCCTGGTGAATCCCGCGATAATGGTAATTTCAATTAATTAAAAGTCAACATCCGCATTACCCCGGGGTACACACATTATGATAACCGCATAATGTGCTAGAATTATAACTTGAACACAACATATGCTGGATTTTCCAGTGCTTTCAGTGTTGTAATTATTATGTACGTACGTAGAAATAATACGAGTGAACCTTGTTTGGATATAGTAAAAGCCATACGTATTGTACTATGACTCCAGATGGCGCAATCACAGTTGTTCCCCGAAGGGGTTACTAGCCTTTCCATTTACGGCTCTATAATAATGCGGAGCTAAGTGATGGTAATTAAATAAGGCAGCACATAGCCTCAGAGACAGGACTTGTGATGTGTGGAATTAGAATAATTACGACGACAACTCCAGCGTGAATGACCACTTAAACCATAGCATTATTAAGGACACATTTTTATGCCCAAACCGGAATGAGCAACAGGGTATAGGATCATCATCACAAGGAGGAAGTGACTGCTGTGTAATTAAACGTAGCTTTAATTAATACAATGAATGAATGCGAGTGTAAAAATCATAGCATTCATTCTGCAAGCTCCCCCGAATTAACTCCTTATAAAGAGCATTAAAATAATAAAGTATGACGCCGGGACATGGAAGGCTCGAGGGTGAAAGCCGCTCATTTTTTTCTCAACCTTTTAGGCTCATTACATAAATTAAAGGCTTTTGTGTGTGTGTGTGTATGTTTATGTGAGCCATAAATGGGCGCACTGGATGCGCATATGCTATCATTTAGACAAGCTACCTTAGAAGGCTATTAATTTACTCACTCATGCCACCTCAGTTGGGATTATTGATTTAAGAAGACAGAAGAAGAAGATGACTATTACAATCAATTACTGCGAAAGGGAAATCCCTGTGAATCGCATGGGTGTTTTGAGCTTACATAGAAAAATTAGCCTTACACTGATATAAAGCATGTGAGATAACTGTTTGGCATTTCATGTGAGAATTGTGAAGAGTGCTTGAAGAGAGAGAGAGAGGATTTTTATGGCCACTGTGAACCATTTCCCTCTATTTACTCACAATAATTAGTGGAACTTGGTAGCAAAGTAAAAGGTGCTTGAATCCTACATATAGTATGGACCTGTTCTGGAAGTCATTCAACACTTGAACTCGTTATAGGCACATCCGCTTCTCCTTTATTATTATCCGCTTTAACCATTATTGCCTTGGATGAGACAAAAACTCATAAATTTCATTGCTTTCGTATCATCAAGACGTATTGCATTACTATTACTCGTTTCCACCTGCATTTCTCTCATTAATACCAACAAATAACACACCATACTCAACCGGCTCTCATATTACTACAAAGCACGTCCACGCTTGAGTGGGAGCTAATGTCTAACTGTTCCTTTGACTAATTAATTGAAATCATAACAAATTCTCCAACACTCATTCCAGTTTTTCCCCTGTCATTAAATAATTGTTGTAGTGTGTTTAGATTAATGGGACAACTTACTGTTGGGTGATGAATTGTAGCCCCAGCCCAGCAATGGTAGAGCCCATGATGGTGTCAGGGGTGACATAGGTGATGAGTAGGATCTGGACGAGGTTGGACTGTGTTCAGGAGTACCAGACATGGAACTGAAAGCTGAATTTGCTCTCCGCACGGCCGCTAATAATTTTTCTTCTTGACTGAAAAGCAAAGACATTTAAATATTAGCTCAGTTGTGAGCTCATTTAATACAGCATCCTCATCACGTTTCCAACTTGGCACGACAGCAGTATAGTGGAAGAAATTAGCAGTAAAAATAACTCGCTTAATTCATCCTGTCAGTGGAATGGGAAGGAGTGTGTGCAATGGCAACTACTAATAGCATTGGAATGCCCTCAGTTGAGTTCTCAAGGAGGATTCCATCTTGTTCTTCTTAATCATCCCAAATTACTCTCTTTCTCTCACTCTTTCTCTTCTCTCTCTGACTCACTAATAACGCCCACTGGGTTCAATAACATGCGCAATTAATTGTATAAAAGGAAGGATGACCAACATCTCTCTCCCCGCTCCGTCCCAGTCTTGCGTACAGGCAGTTGGATTCTGCGTATTAAATGGAAGAAGAGTATAGTATGGGAGAGTAAAATATCTTTGTGGGTTATCAAACGGTCGAGTTTGAGGCTAATAAAACGGCTGGTGATGATGGAGTTGGAGAGGCCAATTTGAGGAGCCATATCGCATAACCCCGCAAACATTTGCTTCCTTGACAACAACATGCCACCACCATCATCAAGTCTCTCCATTATTCTATGGACTAAAAGAAGTTATTTTTCAGGGCAAATTACACCCGCAGAACGTGAAGACAGGATGCCGTGTGAGTCAGTGGGCAATTTCCTGTAGCAGAAAATTCAGCTATAGCTCTCTGCCTGCCTGCACCATTTGTCATTTATTCATCAGCACACTGTTCAACTTATCTATAGCTTGGAACCCTACTAACATTGCTAGCCCTGCATTGCTTTCAAATTCCAGCTTACTATTCAGTCTATTGATGATATAGCTTGTAGAAATTGAGCAATCAGGCTACTAACTTATCGTTCATACGGTACTCAACTGCCAGCATAGAATTGACTTGGACCAGACGTTATCACAGTCATTTGTGAGTTTTGATTGTGAACGAGGCCATAATTTCTCTGTTTGCCTCCGCAAATTTGTTTGACCTTTTTTTTTAATTCTCTCCTGATGGTCAATTTGGAAGTTTTTTAGGTGAGCAGGGCAAAAATGGCTGTATAGAGTTGAGCCAATTTTCTGGCTCAAATTATTATTGACCTGACAAACATATGGCTCTATGTTATGAAAGGTGACCATGAGTGTTCTATGTTTCTGTCTTCCGCCTTTAGAACGGAACGCAAATAAAGGCTTGAGTGAATTAATACCATGGCACGTGCCATCTTTTTTTAGCCGGACCATATGAAGTGACAGGACCACCTAATACAACTAAACAATTCAAGTTTCTCTAGTTGTTTTTAGAAATAGATGTGGCAATTAAATATACTGTTCTACGAGAGGAAAGCATACAAAGTCTGTTTACTCATGTCATACATTGATTACACATTGTAAAAACCATGTAGGTAAATATAAGGGAGAAAAAGGGCACCAGTAAGTTGTCCTCTGTCGCTCTGCTCGTGAGATGCAGTTAAACTGTCACGGAGATGTCAATCAAAACTCAGGATGGTGGTGCTTGCTCCTGCTGTTCATATCTCTGTCACTGTATTGCTTTCAGTTTCAATTCAATAGCCACACACTCCATGGCTTTGTCCCTCCCTCTCTCTCACACAGTCGAGTGCGTGTGCGTCTATATGCTACAGGAACCGTTCCTCTGCCACATTGTCAAGAAGACGACCAAGTTCATATGTGAATGGCCATTGAAATCGGCGTTTATACATGTGAGACTTTTAAATAGGAAAAAGAGTATCTCACACTTGACATGTCACATTCTCTACACCGTGTGTTCATCCCTCTCCATCATTGTCCATGTTGTCCCACCGTCCCAAATGACAATTGCAAGCCGACAACAGGGAAAAGTCGCTTCTCAATTACATTAAAAGGGCTCTCCTCCGCATTGTGGCTTCAATGTTGTACAGCCTCACATATGCACCACGAGTCTTCAATAAGCCAATAAATTTGATATGTTTAGAGTGTGTGTGTGTGTACGTGTGTGTGTACATTTGTAAGGGACTACTGTCCCTTTGACCTCACAAAGTATTTATATTGCAAGGCGGAGCATTGAAAAAGTAAACCCTTTGAGAGGATTTAATTTCATTGCCGATTAAGAATGTCTAAGTGCTCTCTACATTCCCATCGCATCACCTATAGAGATGACTTTTCTTAGTGGGATGGATGCCACATACTTTAACAGTGGGAAGCCGTGTCTATTGTCACAGGTCATGAATGCTGTGTACTACAATGGCCCTTAAGTCCCAATAGATGCTTTCACACACACACACACACACATGCCCCAGCAATTTTTAGGAAAAAAGCTAACATGACATAATCCACGTTACAATTATCTTCATTATGAACTGGCATGCCATTGAACATACAAAAGAGAGCAGTTTATTCAGCGACCTCTATACAGAAAAGACTTGATGCGCTGGAGTCTTGTGAAAAGTCAATAAATTATGAGCGCCGTCCACATGTATTCTCAGATTGACTGGCCTGTGTTGCCACACTGAGGATTGTAAATAAGAAAATGAGTCACTTTCGTCTCATATTGTCAGTCTTTTGAAGAACGGGGGCAGCAACCGCAATGCGTCATAAAAGCTCAATAAATTTGTCACTGTCAGCTGGGAGAATAAACGTGGAGGGAAGACAAGACAGAAGAGAAAGAGACATAGACCCTGAAAATAATTAGAATATAATGACAAGTTACTCTCAACTAGCCCCTTGTTATCTGCATTATTATTATTACACTCGCCTCTATTTTGTTTATTAGCGTACAGCTTATTCTCTTCTTGCATAACCTCGGACTGTCTCTCAAGTTTGTCACTCTTAGAGGCATAATAAGTTGGAAAATTGAGTGATAATTGATTAGAATGCAGTTGTCGTCCCGACAGTTAATTATGGGTCTTCTGCTAACAGGCTACTAGTATGTCTCAGCTGTAGAAATAGCCAACATTAATATTGCACATCCAACAAAGTCTGTGTTTTCTACGTGTGTGGGAGGGGTGGTGCCTTGGAAATGACTTAATTGAATGATGAAAGACTATAGAATTGTTCCCATGTTGAATAGGCATTATAAACTGTTGCTATACATTTATTATTATTATATTTACCTGTAACATGTCCTGTCTGGTGCACTCCCATCGTCACTACTGTCTTTGTCATCTTTACCCAGAAGAGATGCTACACTAAATGAGAGTTTTTTCTCAGTCTTGTTCCCCTGAATGGAGGTGGCATGATGATGGTTGAGATGATGGTGATGATGACGGCGAAGTTCCAATCCTCTCTCATCACCTTTTGAATCATCCACATCCTCATCTTCCTCATCTTCCACGTCCGAAGTATCCACAAAGGTCTCCTCCTCCTCTTCCTCCATGTCTATCTCTTCCGTGACTGCTTTGGAGATTTCCGAGTCAGACATTTTCATAACTAAAATGTCTTCTGGCCTGACACACGACTGACTCACGAATATATAATTAATAATACAACACTTTTTTGAATAATGTTAAATCACGTCATGCAATCCATTGAACACTAGGATAATAATGTAGGTTATTCGCCATGGTGACCGCCACTTTATATCTCAGCCACTGAATCCTAAATCACTTCCTGTCACTCAATAAAGCAGGGAAATGAGTTGAGTAATAAATAGTATTGGATTATTATTGTGAGGAGTGTCAATCAGCTCACTTGAATGTCCTCGCACTATGAGTGCTCATGTCAACTCTTGTGGGTATACATGGAGAATCAATGACTCTGAAGGAGCAGGACACGCGTGGTAAATACTATACACTACTACTATGCTCAACAAATACACACCCTCACAACAGCTTTCCTACAGCTGGTCCTTCCAAAGTGAACATTACAGTTGAACACTGTGGCTCATTGTCATGTTGCTCGGGGTATGATGACGAAGTGAGTATCACAAGTTTTATACAATGGTAATACTATAGTTGGATTAATTGAAAGTCAACAACACACTTGCTCCACTATACTCTCTGCGCATTTGAACGCTTATAATGGAAAAATTAATGAAGCTTTGCACTTAAGAAGTTGTTTCTTAAATCTTTTCCTTCCTAAGGAATATAGAGAAAGAACTGCACGTGCTTCATCTGCTAGTCTGATCCTGTTGGCATGGAACTTTTTGCCAAGACAGACTGAAGTGAACTGAGGAAAACTGGTGGAGGTTTCTAGTTCGTGCGAATGCTGGTTCCCCCTCCTCAAAACTGGCCTCTTGCTCAGATGTGCTCCCACTGTTGTACTACTACAACACACACACACAGACGGCTTACACACAAATACAACCGGTCGTCTATACGCTCACACCCTTCCTACCTCTAAACTCAAGCATTCTCAGTCAGTATACATACTGGCATCAGTTGGGAATTTTGCAGCGGAGCCGTAAGTAAGCATTTACTACATCAGTCTCCTACCTTTAGTAGTAGCAGCAGCATCATCATCATCTTTTCTATAGGCTTTCATGCTCATCATCAGCCATATGGAGACACCATGTCGGTTTCTTATGAAGGAGAACCAAGCAGAGCATTTAGCGCAGAGCATATCCATCTCATCCGCATATATATGCTCGCACATTCGCTCCAAATTCAACCTATAATTCTTCTACTTCCGTCCTATCAAACCCTTGACGATTTACTCTCATAATCTTATCCAAATACTATTTCGCTCCCTTTCGAGCATCCAGTAATATCAGGTCTGCTGCTAATTAGATGACCAGCTGAGGAATGTGGCTAAAATTAGCATACGCTAATCAACCAGCAGGCTTGAATCCAGGTAATAAAATGTAAAGGATGTGGCAGTTTACATACCATGGGATGAGTTATAAAGTTGCAATCCATGCTTTACTATACTGCAAGATAGACAGAGGGGGGAATGTTTATTGGCGCACTATGGAAACAAGTATTATTGCACTTTATTAATGATGATCTGCGCCTTCAGCGTGGTTGACTCGCTGTAGTATATAGGTACCTTTGAGCATACAGAACAGCGTCCATTTATTCCCATTAAGTGCACAATGGTCATAGGGAGTATATAGTTGGGCCAAACGGCACCTAAGAAAGGGGAGTTCATACATATACCTAGCAAGTTTACAGGAGAAAGAAGTGTGTGTAGTGTTAATGTGAGCAAGTTAAGGTAATAATATTGGAGGTTGAGCGCGAGGAAAATTGGACAAGTTGGTCGTCGTAAAGGTTTTGTGTGTGTGTGTGAGGTTTTGAAGCTATAAGGGAAGCTTCTCTCTGCGTTCGTTTCGCCTTTCCGACTAACTCCGCCCGAAACCTTCCTCTCCGCCTGTTTCCACCAACTCCGCTCCAATGGCTTCTTCCGAGGGAGTCCGACGATGAGAGAATAAAACCGATTTTTCCCCTATCCTTTATGCCCTCATGTGAGCAGTAGTTTATGCGGGGAAATTATAGGTCTCTCACACATTACACACACATATCCTGCGCTGAAAAAAATCTTTCTCCCTTCACCGTTCTGGTTGTGTATGTTTCTGTCTGCATGTTACGCCAGTATACGGCTAATTCACAAGTGAAACAAACTAGTAAAGTACATAATACAGGCGTACATATTATATATACACACGGAAGACTGAACTAGCTGGAAACATTGAGCACACGGCATTACATGCTTCGGGTTAAATGACTCTCTACCAAACTCCTTGTTACAAGAGCAGCAGGAAGGACACACGTGATGTTGAAAAGGTGCAGGATCAAGCGCATATATCTAAAGGCATACTCATACCCCGATCTCCTCCATTCAACCATTCCTCCCGTCATGTCTCATTAAAGGCGCAGTAGAGATGATGACTATGAGTGGCACATTGGTACTGACTGACTGAGTGGAAGCATCTATAGCAATAAGCTACCCGTTACAATGTGTTACTAAAAATGTAGCAGCTTAAAAATCATTTCATGATTTCCACCCATTCATTCAATGTGTGTGTATAGTAGTTGGTTTAACCAAGAAGATGTGTGTTGCCATGGTGGGTGAAGAGCATTACACTGCCAGATCATTTGTCGGCAATAATTTTTACTGTACATCTACTTATATGTGTGTGCTGAATGTAGAGCTGGACCAGATGTTTGGATCCATTGTGTGTGCGTGCGTCGGTGAAGCCTACAAATTTATGACTATTAGATTTTATAGGTGCTTGTATTCATTAGCTTATATACTTGTGGGGGAAATTTATGTCATTTTCATCTCCTTATTTTCCCCGCTTCACCCTTTTCTCTCACTCCATTATGTGTGCTCTTGTGTGTGAGGAATCCGGAATGAGGCTTGTGAGGTTATACACACGTCGGAGCTGTGCAGGTATTAGAGGGATCATGATGAGAAGGATCGTTAGTGTGCAGAGCATGTCCGCTGTACATATCAAGCCATTACTCTGTGTATAAAAGGCTATGTGGCGGAATGGGGAAAGAATGGTTGGAGCCAATAAAATCCCGAGAACGTCTCACACATGCGGATTGTTAAGGTCGCAGATTTGTCAGTGACTGATAAAGGAGAGAGTGAGAGGAGTGAAACTGCTATGTGGAAGCAGCTGCTTGCTTGGATTGTACGTATGTATTTTATAAAGAGTTTGGTCCTTATCAGTTATAGGAGGGGAAGAGAACTGTATGTGTCCGAGAGAATTTTCAAGAGAGTGGTCATATAACTTTCACTGGAGAACCCATTTTTTTCTTCTTTCCCTTCCAGCAGCACCAGGGATTTCTGCCTCATGCTTGGAGAAGAGAGTGAGAAATTTTCTCCCTAGTCGACAATTGAGACTTTTTCCAATTTTCCTTCTCCCCCCCTTTCCGTCTCGCTCTCTTCCACTATGGCCTGGCCACAGAGAGAGACTAGCAGATAACTAGAGGGATTTCAGTTGACGACTACGAGATATCATTGTGTGATAGAGGGAATTTTTTTTTCGCACTAAACGCGATAAGCTCTGTAAGGTTGTTGATCGGTCAGAGGTACAGATTTCCGGATCAATTTCATACCTTTTCTCAAAGTCACTCCCTTTTTTGGCTCTCACAATCTTCTGCGTATCCCCAAGGCAGTAACAATTGGGGGTTAAATTGGAGGCAGTTTTATTGATTTCACTTGACCTGTCTCCATACCGATTTGTTTCCAACTCCTACGCGCAGGCCATAGAATGTACATTTCTAGATTGAGCGCTATCAGGAACGGGAAAATTATAGTTGCAATTATTCAGTTTATGATTTGGCCATAAAAAAAGCTCCAATCAAAGTGGCCATCCAATTGTAGACATGTACATGAGACAGGCATACATATGAAGCATATTTGGCTGGTTGGGATATGCTATCAAAATACTTTGAAAAATCGTCCCCTCTCATGAGAGTTTATCACACACATTCTCTTTATTAGAATTCCATTGCAGATTTAGCCACAATTTGCCCAACGGAATTTAAATTTTTTTTATAGCGTGAGGCGGTGATTTGAGCTTCATTTCAACTCGTTTGCGCGAGTATGTGCAGAGATGATGTTGCGTAGCAAGAGGGAAAAGGTATTTGGAATATGCACTCTACAGTGTGAAATGCTTGATAGCCTGTAGGGTGCTGCAGTTGTTTCAACCAGATGTTCTCTCTTGTTTGTCGCTTTGACATGCATGGAAGGGGAAAAATTGAGTCTCTTATGCACACACGCATATAACACTATTGCAAACAGCATGGTACAAAATGGGATTTGAGTCCCTTTGAATCTGTGTAGGTGCTGACAATATGATGTAGACAAGTGGATATGTGTGTGGATAATCTGATTAAATATTTTGGCCCATTATCAAAACAATGAGGTTACACGGCGTCTCTCTTTCATTCCATGGCTCGCTTGGTCTTGTTACATGAATAGATACATTCATATAGTTGCTCCTATAGCGCTCATTTTTACGTCCATCTGAAAATTAGACACATTTGTTCGCGCCTAATGCCAAAATCAACATAGCACCGAGTTTTAAAAATCTCATTAGTGCACTATATGGCTCAGTCCCTGAGAGTAAGTTTGTCATAATGAGCCTCCTTGTCAACATGATCATCAGCGTTATTATACGTTTGAGCCAACCTGCTCATTCTGCCATAGCCAATGAGAATCTTTCCATGCGCATTACCTCTGCTACTATGCAACCTCCCATTAAAATCTATGCAAGTAAAATTTCTAACTTTTCTTTACAATATAAGTCATGCCGTCTCAAGTGTACAGCACTGGCTAATTTGTGCCTGGGTAATTTAAGCGATACAGCATCTTGCTCGTGTATTTATTTTATATGCCTGCGTCAGTCAGTCAGTCTTGTCGCCTAAATCTCCGGCTCTTCTGCAAAACCCAAGTGGAGACAAGATGAGGACTATACTATATGATGACTTTTTTTTCACCCTCTTCTTTCTCATGCTTAATTTAAATTTTATATCACCGCCTCCGTATTCATCCCAGAAGCAGGAAGGATACGGAAGGGTAGCTATGGAAAAGTACTATGACTTTGGCTGTGAGATGATGATACTCAACAGATTACATTATTATATGATGCTCACATAAGCGTATATACATAGAGGCTAAAATGAAGTCTTTTATATTATTACTTGATGCAATACGCATGAAATGGCTCGTGAACTGAGAGAGAAAGACACAGAGAGAATCCTAGAGACTCGGGCTCTCATATAGGAACAGACTAAAAGTAATTTGAATAAGTGAGATGAGGGCTATTTGCACGCCTCGGCTCGAGTAATAGGCGAATACTGTTGATGATGATGAGGATGATGCTGATGTGGACAAGTGGCTGGGATGGTAGATAGATACAGTGTAATTTAATCGAGTTTAATGTGCTCGAAAACAGCATGGACAACTGGAGTGTGGAATCCGGATCGTGTGTGACACTTTCAGTGCTCGCACTATTCGCTCTTATGGCTCATTAACTTTTCCGTATGGACTCCTTTGCTAACATTTGGAGAGTCGGGAGAGCATGGAGCCAGCCCGTTTAATCCAATTCCCATGCAATTTATTCTGGTAGACATGACGTTTTCTCTAGCATATTATTATCGTGTATAAAATATATCAATTTGTTTGCGGAGCCATGTGCTACTGACGTCATATTGTTATATGGTGATGTTCAAGCTGTCTCTCCTATACCATTGGACCAAGGTTATTGAGGCACGAAAGCACAGCCATTTCTCACGTTTCTTGCCACTCTTTATAT
>JAQIWI010002492.1:0-12312 GCA_034698825.1 Deuterosminthurus bicinctus | reverse complement strand
ACGTAATAATACTCACTCAACCGCACCAACTTTACTCATGGATTTATACGTTTGAACTGCGTTACGTACGCAGTGCAAATATTATACAAACAAATGTAGGCTCAATTCTTTCCTTTTTTATTCCAGTTATTTGCATTCCTGCTCACCATCCATTATCCATGGGAATCTGACGTGTGATACAATTTTCATTCAGCACAATGGACTTGTCAAGATTGGTTCAGGTCAGTTACATAGTCGCTCGCTACAAACTGCTAAAAAGTTGGGCTGATACAGTAGTCAGTCCTTTTTTAAAGCTGAAAATGACTCAACTGGCACATTGGCTGGTGATGATGATGAACGTGCTGAAATGTGGGACAGTTGAAAGAAGAGAAGGGACTCATTTATTATTATTTTTGGGTGGCATTATCTTGATGATGATGATGGGAATATGTGTAGTAAGAATGAAGGGCTCATTTTGTTAATGTATTTTCGTAGTCGCTCCTGACGCAATTCATCACCACGTCAAATCTTGTCGAGACAACATGAAGAATCTCCACTTTGTTGCTCCAGAGTATGGAAGTAAGTTGTGGGAAATCTAATTTTATATTTGCATCAAAGCCTGACGAACTATTTGCTCCGCATATAATATCCTCTGTCTTTTCTCTATATCAGCCTCTCTTACCTCAACTCTTTTCTCCCCAACCCTTTTGGCTCTCGCGCACATATAGACTTTGTAATACTTGCAGATTTTGACCTCAATCCAACTTTTGAGTGTGCATTATTATTTTAAAACCTTTCTTTATTTTTATTTGGCTCTCGCTCTCTCTCTCTTTCTCTCTCCTTATGGCTTCTTTATCTCTCCAGAACGTCAACCTTTCTGCGTGCTTGATTCCAAGAACAGTTGTTGACTTTGTGTGCGTATAATTTGTGTGAATGACTTGATTTTTTGAGTATGTGAATGACTTGATGAATTTGAGCACTTTTAAAAAAAAATCTTTAAACGCCTTTTACATTCTTGGCTCTTGGACATGTTCTTTTCCACGCATATTTGCTTCCGTTTTTTTTAATGCTTTTTAAACTGCAAATAGTAGAACAGCAAAAGTCTATTCACCTGGCGACACACTGTCTGCCAGGTTTCGGATTCTTTCGTTACCCTTACCAGCAGCAGTACGAGCGTTTTGTAGTGCCCTAGCTTAACATTTTCAACCGTGGCTTCTTGTCTTAGTCAGTTTAAGAAGGTGGAGGCGATTAGTAACTGTCTTTTGAATCCTCTTCAAAATCCTTTGGCAAAGTACTTTACACTTTTTCTCTCTTACTCATTGACAAGTAGCTAGAATTTCTAGTGCAAAGTAGCTGAAAATTTATTGTGCAAAGTAGCTGAAAATGTATAGTGCAAAGTAGTCAAAATTTTTAGTACAAGTACCCAAAAGTTGTAGTAGATTTTATAGGAGCCCTTAGAAAAATTTTGAGAAGCCGCTCCAGAGTTTGGTTTATTATTATTTTTTGAGAAGCCATTGCGCAGTATCTTTGGAGAGAAATTGTAGAAAAATTTTGTCTTTTTACTTTTTTTCTGGAGGGAAACTAAAGGAGGAGGAGGGAGGAGGAAGTTTAGTAAACTCAGTTTCAGGCGCAGAAGTTGGAGCAGATAGCCGGGGTAACGGGGACAGTGGTAAGTTAAGTTGTTGCTGTTGTTTTTGTTGTTGTTATTGTTGTTGTATTTATTATTGTTGTTGGTTTTCTGCCTTGTGCTTTGCATGGAGCCCATAGACTTTAAAGGGAAGTTGAAATGCTTTGTCTATGAAAATAATGTTGTGGATTGAACCAACAGAATCCTCTCCAGCCTTGACTTCCGCCGTGGACATTTACTCGTTTGGGATGTGTGCGTTGGAGATGGCGGCCCTGGAAATCCAGGGGAATGGGGACTCGGGGAATATGGTGACAGAGGATAATATCAACCGGACGATAGAGTCCTTGGAATCAGGAATTCAGGATGAGCCTGGATTGATGAATGATTTCATACGCAAGTGCCTACAACATGATCCGGATAACCGACCCACGGCCCGGGAGCTACTTTTTCATCCCGTTCTCTTTGAAGTTCCGGCGCTCAAGCTCCTCTCCGCTCATGCCTTAGTTAAATCTGCGGGTAGGTGGACGGAGCAAGTTTTCTCCAGACAATTTTTGACTGGGATTTTATTATTTTTTTTTTTGGAAATATTGCAGCAAATATATCCGACACTATCACAGATGAAGTCTTGCACAGGCACTACGGTCCTGACATTGTTGTCGCCGAAATAAGACACCCTCATCATAATAATAACCTCTGTGAGGATCATCCTCCTGAAAAGACTGCACCCGCGTCCAGTGTACAGTTTCGCATGTCCGATGTTCCTGTTACCGAAAAATTGGAGAAGTTTGTCGAGGATGTTAAGTGAGTTTTTTTGACCTGTGGTGTCATCGTGTCATTGTTACTTTCAAGGTTTTAATGGGACTTGGTTTTTGTTTTGAAAAACAAAAGGTTTGGAATCTACCCGCTAACATGCTTTGAGCTCCCCCGTCCACCAGTTCCACCCCGCCAGCAAGCCTCCACTCCGGAAGTTGTTGATAGTGTCAAGTCCGCCAGTCCTGAGCCGCTCGACTTTGAAGCTCGTCGTGTGGTGAACATGATGTGCAATGTGAAGCCCATTGAGGAAGGACCTGGATATATTGTACGAAGATATACATATGCATTGCATTTAGTTTTAATTTCATTTCGAATGGCAGTCGTTATGGTTTTCAAATGGAAGTCGTTATGGCTTTCAAATGGCACTCGATGGAATGGATCAAGTTTTTGTGATAAAAAAAAATGCTTGAATGATTTGTTGCTTTATTTATTTAAATTTTTTTGTTTTTGAGCTTGTTACACACGTGAGGTAGCGTGTGATAAGTTGATATTGTGGTGGTGTGCTGAGATTGACATGTCATATTTCTGTGTCATTTCTTTAGATGACAATACTGGTGAGAATGGACGATAAGATGAACCGACAGTTATCCTGTGTTGTTAGTGAGACTGATACTGCCTTCGACCTAGCCAGCGAACTAGTTTCCTATGGATTCATTCATGAGGCAAATTACAAATATTTACTTTCATAAAAAAAAACTAACAAACATTTTAGCGCTCATTTAGTTCCCATGCGCACCATAAGCTTGGTAAAAAAATTTTAGGCCTGGATAGATTTGGACCTTAGGAGACCGGAAGAGCATGAGATAATTTTCTTTCTCTGGTCTATCTCTCAGGCTGATCGTGATAAATTGGCCAATTTGGTTGAAGAATCCCTTTACAACAGACTGAGTGGAGCCCAGCGGTTGTCACCTAACAATCTTAGTCTTCAATTGTCGTCATCATCCGGAGTGCCACAGTTGCATGGAGGAGGTGGTGGAGGAGGAGGCAGTGTGCAGGAAAATGGGTCCGTTCTCTACCCCGTCACAGTCAACACTTCCATTGCCATCAATTCCTTTAGCTAATATAGTTTCCAGCTGGTCGGTGTGATCGTCGTCGTCATCATGTGGACAAATCTTTCGTCATCTTGTGATCTTGATGATGATGATGAAGATGATGATAAGGATCAGAGAATTTTTGGACTGAAAAACTACGAACTGAATAATAACTCCTCCAAGTCATAAAACAAGTAAAAAAAAATCTTCAGTAAAGAGTCTGACATATGAGAGAGCTTGATGGTGATGATGAAGAAGAAGAAGAAGAAGATTTTATCGTCCGCGTCGTCGTACCAGAATGAAAGAAAAAATGTTTAAAAAATTAATATTATTTTATTAATAGAAAAAATATCGCTTCTGAAATTGTCATCATTATTATTATTCATTTACATTGTAGAACGAGAGAGAGAAAGAGAAAGAGAGTGAGAGATTGAGGGGGCAGGGCGTCCTTAATATTTAATAATAATGGAAAAAATTATTATTATAATAATGTTTAAGGTAAATAATACAAAGCTGTGAAATCTGTCGTGGAGCCCACGACAATTTGTCGAGTCATTTATTTACTCTCCCAGTGAATTTTTTTTTCTTTTCAGCTTGAGGCCCTTAAAAAATTGAGATGCTCTGAGATAAAGTTTCTCAAATCTACAAGATTACTATAATATGTAAAGCTTAAGGCTCTTAAAATTTATTAAAAAAGCTCTTTATTTAAAAATTTCCCTGCCCCATCCCAGCATGCTTGTCGTCGTGATATCACAAAATATATATATATATAAATATATATATTTAGCAATTTTTTCCCTCTTTTTCTGGTGCTTCCTTTTTTGTCTTATAATATCGCAAACTTTATTGTCCAAGGGACTGCGGAGGTACTTCGCAAAAGTATCCAATCAGTCCTTTGTCAACGTTGGGAAAATATTAACGTGGAAAAAAAAATAAAGGAAAAAATATTCATTGAAAAACATCTTTCATAGTGGTTACATTATTTTACAATAATCACGAGCTCAAGGGATCGCTCAAGAGGGTTAAGGGGCCACTGGAGAAGGTCAAGGGACTCCTGAAGAGGGTACAGAAACCACTGAAGAGGGTCAAGAAACCACTGGAGAGGGTTAAGGGACCCCTGGAGAGGGTTAAGGGACTCCTGGAGAGGGTTAAGGGACCCCTGGAGAGGGTCAAGGGCCCGCTGAAGGGACTACAGAAAATTCTCAAGGGACTACTGCAAGACTAAATTGAAATACTTTAAGATTTTTGGTAACTGTTTCATCTAAAAAATAAGTCGTCGGTAATAAGCATTACCGCGACTAAAAATTGGAGATATAATTGGAAATTTTCTATTGGTAGATGACAGGACGTGGCCTTTGTTGGACTTGGCCGGGTCGGGCTGTAAGAATCCCTCCAAGTCTCTGTTGAGTTGTAGGTCCCCCAATGACCTCTTCTTCGCTTTCCTCAGGCTCGTCTTTCTTATTGGGATCACAAGGGTTCCCTTGTTGGTACTCATACTCTCGCTTTTGACCATCTGGGTCCACGTAGCCGTACTTTCCTCGCACTACACAATCAGCTCCCAAAGTTTCTTCTTTGAAAGTCCCGTCTTCGTTCTCATAGCCCCAAGTGATGGAACCGTCGGGATTGTTCCGCATGAAACGGTTAATTGTTTGGACTGGCGGTGGGGTCGTCAAGCGGCTTTTCAGCCGTGAATCTTGACCTGATGAATTTGGTCGGGGGCCAGGTGCGGGTTGAGGTTGACGAACTTGTTGTTGTTGTTGTTGCTGTGCTTGAAGTTGAACTGGAATTGGACGAGCTTGGGCCTGGACTGGACGACGATTGATTTGCTGTGGAGTTGGCTGGAACCAACAACAAGTTTTTTAACTTCCTGGACAAAGTTTCAATAAGCTACGAATTCTAAAACTGTGAACGTACCTGAGGAACTTGCTGCTGGAGAACAAATCTCTGTGGTCCAGGCGTCGGCCCACTGATAACAAGTGGCTGAGGTCCCCTGGAAGCAACTCGTGCAGGTTGACGAGCTTGAACTGGCCGTGGAGTTGGTGCTGGAGCTGCTGGTTCGTCCTCATACTCATCTTCATATTCTTCTTCTTCTTGGACTGAAGGCGACTTTAAGACAAGTGGTTGCTGGGGCTGGGGCTGTCTAATTGAAGCCGGTGGTGGGGGGAAGGATTGAACTGAATAAGGTCTAATTTGACCTTGCTGCTGCTGCTGCTGTTGAACAAATTGTTGTGGAGCTGGTCCAGGCTGGGCAATTCTTAATCTTGCTGGAGGAGCTTGTGCTGCTGGAGAAGGTTGAAGCTGTTGGAGTTGTTGGGGCTGGATGTTATAAATTTGGTTGGAAGGTGGTCCAAATGCTAATTGTTGAGTGTAGATCGGACCTCCTGGTTGCTGCTGGTAGGCGACCGGACGACCTTGACCTACTGGACGTGGACCACCGCCTCCCAGTTGAACCCTTTGAGGTTCCGGGTTCGGGAGGGCGAAGGTTGTTGTGTGCAGGAGCAATGTGCAGGATATGCACACCTATAGTCAACAATCCAACAATTCAATCAACAAATCCAACAACTCAATCAACAAATCCAACAACTCAATCCACAATCCAACAACTCAATCAACAATCCAACAACTCAATCAACAATCCATAACAACTTAATTAATGAAGAATCAATAAAAATTTAGGCTCAAGTGAACTAAATTTCTCAAGTTGTTGCTATTATATGTAAATAATTGAAACCTCGTTGGGATAATTGACGGATGGATGGATTGATTGGAATAGCGGTCAATAGTGCGTCTTATACTAATTGTGTCAAGCAACTTTCACATTATATCGAGTAAGTAGTTGATCGGAAAGTGTTGTTGTTCTTGTTGAAGAGAACAAGTGTGAGAATTGGAGTGATTGATTACACGCGACGCGACGCCATACCACATTATTCAAGCCACCGCAACAATCCAACACTAAATTATTATTGCATGAGGACTTTTGAAGCAGCAGAGAAGTGTTGGTCCAAATCAATCTATATACAAAACCTTTTCGTCGTCCCACTACGGTAGCCAGATAAATTGACGTCTCTCTCACATCCAAGACGCCCACAATGGGGGCAATAATAGAAAAAAAATGACTGTGGAAAATGCGTAAAAGCGTACGTAGTATTGCGGTCTCGTTCATATAAATTGACTCCTATAATGTTTTGCAACAATATGGCTCTGCTGTCCGGCTCACTGGCTAAATATGAAGCGAAGCGTGAAATGACTGTTGATATTATGTGAGCATTGTTGGGTCTATGGTGAGCATTGTTGGGTCTATGGTGAGCACTGTTGGGTCTTGTTGGATCTAAGGTGAGCATTATTGGATCTATGGTGAGCTTTTTTGGATCTAATAGTGAGCATTGTTGGATCTGCCTTGTTAGGGCATGTGATAATTATTATTATTCTATTTCAAGAAGAAGATAAATGAAATTTGAAAGGTTGAGATCCATTTGGTGGGTGTGAGACTTTTGTATTCTGGGTTCTCATATACATATTGCCATGCCATCATGGTGGTGGAGATATTGAGAAATAAATTTACAATCACTCACTTGAGTTGACCATAATAATGAACGCTACGCCACATTAAACGCACCTTCTTGTACTATACGAGCAGATAGAGCAGGGACTGACTGACTGCATAAGCAAGAGCAGTAGTTTCCCATTCAGTCACGCGTTATATTGTCAACGAAAGGACGATCACACATAAAATGCTTCCGCCTCCCGACATTCTCTTTTTTTTTTCTACAGCATAGTTTGATCTAGTTGCACAAGAATAGCAGCAGCGAGCGCAGCACGAATGAATTGATTCATTTGACCGACTTTTTCCTTCTTTTAATCGTCTTGATGACTGCATCTTATAGCCAGCCGATCGGCTCAGAGAATAAAGAGCTATCTCAAGAGTCTTCATTAATAATTATTCCCACATGCGCAGCAGCCAAAAGATTATTCAAGAAATAATCTTGAAATTTTTACCGAAAAATTTTCTCAGTCCGCCCCTTATGGCGTTATATTATGACAGCCACATAAGCCAGAATGCTCTTTTGGATTGAGAACCGAGTCGTGTCGTGACTTTTACTCACGATCTTGGTCGTCGTCGTCATCATCATCATCATCATCATCCTTTTGTAATCAACACGTATACGTCTCTTATGGCTCAACCAATAATGCACTCTTGCCTTCATTTTGTATACAAGATCGAGAGTCTTTGCCGTGTGGCAGTGTGTCAGTATGTTGTGTGTGTGTGTCAGTATGTTCTGTGTGTGTTTGGACGTGTGAGAAAACTCTTCCCTTTCGTTGTCATAAATTGAGAGAAAAAACAAAAAGACTTTTCTATATCCAGCATGACAATATAAATTGAAAGTTCAAACACGTTTCCTTTCAGTTAATTCTGAGGAGGGATCTGAGTCTGTAATGGCTCCCAAGGTAGCCAGCCATCTCAGTGTCTTTCATAGTTTCTTATTTATCAATGACTTTGAAAGTTTATTGACTTTTGTGGACAGAGGGAGAAGAAAGAAACTGCGTGAAAAGCTTCTGACTTTTGTATCATTATTCACTATTTTATTGTTCCCGTCATCGTTAAACATATGATGATAGTCCTCATGAAAACCGCCACATCTCTCACTCAATCTTCACTGTAGAGCAAGATCATGATGAGACAAGCTGCAGAATATAATACTTCTTCTCAACCGCATCTCACTCACTTCTTGGACCCTTTAAAATTCCCTTTGGAAACTTTGTAGTCTTATTTATTGTCTACAATAATGGTCGTACAGACCATTGAACTTGTTGCGTGAGGAGGACTTTTGCACCAACATGCAGTCACTTACTTTACTATAAGTCTCTTTCCTGCCATTAGCCTCATCAATTTCAAGACATAAAATTCAACGTTTCACATTGTTATTGTTATTACCCACCGGGATTCCATCCTTGTTTTATGTAATTTGTGTATATAACTCTAATGGCGTGGCCAATTTCTGGCTGGCTTTTCTCTTCAACTTGCCATTAACTTTACAAGGGCTTTGGCTACTAGAAATAACCCTTTGAGGCCACTTGTAAAGGGTCGACCACTTAAAGTATGGGCAACACAAAAGCCTCCCTGGCAGCCAGTAAAGTGGAGCGCAGAATTGTTTTACAAAACCCCGAAAATTTCTACTACTCACCGGCACCTCAGATCAATGAGCCAATGTTGATAGTACTAAATGAAATGTAAAAATGTTTGTCTTGTTACCTTAATGATGTTCCGTATCATGGCGAAGGTCCAGAGCACTATATCACAGGAATGGAATGACTTTTGAGATCCTGAGGAGTTGTATTTGAAAATACTTTTGAGATGTGAGTGGAAAGTTAATAATGGAAGGAATATTATGGTGAGCCAGTTGAAGTTGTTGTGGAAAATAAGAAAGCCAGATGGAAACTGAGAGTAGTTTCCGTATTCCTTTCACCTTTATATATGGCCATTTGATTGAGGTAGAGGTAGAGTGAAGAAAAATTTAAAAGCCTATCTCCTCCGGCAGCAGGAGCATTATGCATGTTATCTTGTGGATTTGAACACATTTTAGCTTGATTATTGTTGACGGTAGTGAAGGATGACGGGGTTGGGTCCAACTTACTTTTTCATATTATTATCATCAGTCATTAATAATGAATGTTCAGTCTGCCTCTCCATAAGTTACGAGAGTCTGACTGACTCTGAGCAACAACTTTGATAGCCCATTCAGTTGTTACTGTAACAAGTCACACTCAAGTACTCTTACTTAGTCAAGTCAAGTACTACAAAAGTCAAGTCAAGCACACACAACAACTCTAAGTCAATCAAGTAAAATGCCGCTACCATATTACTCCAAGATCAAGTCAAGTATACTTCTTAATAAGCTCATCTGGTCTGTAGTATTTCGCCACAATATAAAAACTTTTGTAGTCAAAGTCTGAATGCACTATTGCCACAACAACCTTTCCATAAAGCCAATTATGGATTCAACGTTTCCAGCAGGAACAAACGTTACCGGGCCGGGTAGGTCCTCGCAAAAAGGTCATGACCTTTGTCCTTTTAAATGGGAATATTCCTCTGGAACTCATACTAACCCTTGACCTCAATTTGAACTGAATGGTAATGTTTTATAAGCCACAGGAGCCCTTAAGTCTCCCCTAAATTTGTTGGTAATTAAATAGCATAGAGAAATGCCATAGAAAATTGTCATAGAAAAAAATTGCTCAATGGCGCCAAATTCAAATCCTTGGTACTCAAATTTGAAAAAGTCTTCCCGAATTTAAATTGAGACATTTAAAATGACGAATTTATCAAGAAATTTCCTTGTTTTTGCACTATTTTTCCTGTCAGTATGTTTAGTAGACGAGGTGAGAGGAGCTGTAGCTGCTAGTCATAGTCATAATCATAAGCACAGTCCGTCAAGGGAGCGAGAAACGGACGGAGCTTACAGTCCCCGAGATTCTTCTCATTTTGACGGTGATGAGGATGGGGGCGGACATCGCTCAGCTTTTGATCATGAAGCTATTCTAGGTAAGGTCAACAACATGTTATTATGGTAATCAAGATGTTGGGCAAGTTTGATTTGACCCGAGTGTCTTCTCTGTAGGCAGCGCCAAAGAAGCTGAAGAATTTGACAATTTGCCTCCAGAGGAAGCTAAGAAACGATTGAGAGTTTTGGTTGAAAAAATGGACCTGAACAAGGATGATAATATAGACAAGAAGGAACTTAAACTTTGGATACTTAGGTCTTTCAGGTACGTGGTGGAGTGAAGGGTCTAATTTAAAAAATCTTGGTTGTTAATTGTGTAATTTGTTGGATGGATTAGAATGTTGTCACAAGAAGAATCCAAAGAGCGACTTCAAGAGGTTGATGAAAATGAAGACGGGCGGGTGTCCTGGAAGGAATATGTTGAGGAAACTTATGGCTTGGATTCTGACCAAGTTCCAATTCCAATGCAAGATCTTGAAGAGGCTCGAGTAAATTCAAATTCATCCGCTATGCCAAGAACCATATTTTCATTCCAACATAATGTCAAGGCATATAGAATAAGATTATCTTATTCTAGTATATGCCTTGCATAATGTCTAAGATATAATTATTCTTCTCCATAGATGCTCAAAGACGACAAGGCCTTGTTTTACGCCGCAGATAAAAACAAAGATGGTTATCTAGACGAGAAGGAGCATCTTGCCTTCACTCATCCCGAAGAAGATCCGGACATGTTGCCAGTCATTTATCAGCAGACTCTGGATGACAAGGATACGAATGGAGATGGACAAATTGATTTCAAGGAGTTCATTGGAGAGCGAGGGAAAGAGAAAGACCAAGAATGGTTGCAGGGGGAGAAGGACAAGTTTGATCATGAGTTGGACAAGGACCGAGATGGTGTTTTGAATCGGCAGGAGATTTTGTCTTGGGTCGTTCCTAGCAATGAGTAAGTGTCACATTTTCCTGGCTCAAGATATTCAGTCATTGACCTTGAGGCAACGTTGGTGTTTTTTATTGCAGAGAAATAGCAACGGACGAAGTAGCCCACTTGTTCGCAGCCTCAGATGACGATCACGATGACCTTTTGACCTTAGATGAGATTCTGGAACATCATGATGTGTTCGTAGGGAGTGAAGCCACTGACTATGGGGATCATTTGCATAATTTGGATCGATTTAAGGACGAGTTGTAAAAAAAAAAGAACAAAAGTCAACTCTAAATTTCTAGAGTTGGTCCAGAGGAAATCAAGAAACTCCGCTGGATTTTATTTGAAAGCAAGCATTTCAAGATACTCGGAAACTTTTCAACATACTCAAAAGGCAGCAGCAGAGCAAGTTCCAAAGGCCATACGACCCCCATTTAAAGCCATTTATTTCCCAACCCTTGAAGGGACTTGAATTATAAACAAAAGTTTTATTTCCTAACAACCATTTATACTTTGTTGCCATGAGGAGGAAAAATTTGTTGTACTTATCAAGTGTGTAATAATAGTTTGAGATTGCCAGAGCAACTCCGCGTCTATTTTTAAGTCTAGTTTTTAGTGTAATTACTAGTAGGAGCTATGTATTAGATAAGAAGAATCCACGACACGAATAGAACCCATTCAACTGTCAGAGTAGTCAGCCATTGTATGTATTGTCCCCGTCATGGAATCTATTTATCATATAAGCTCATGATATTATATTTGGATAAGGACCTTATTTGTAACAACTCTGCAGTATTTGTGCCATTATTACTTGCTGAAGCCTTAGCAGTATTTATTTAACATGTTACAGAATAATTTTATGTTATTTTAAGTATTTTAAACGCATGTTTTAAAAATGACAACTGTCTCAAACTATATTCTCTTAATTGCATCGTTTGTCTTGTAACTCTTTGTGTTTACATAGAAATCTATAATTATATACTCTTACTTTCAAATGACCTTCCCCCACGTCACTTAATGCTAATTCCAATTAACCCCGACTCTTCATAATTATGTTCTAAATGATATGACAAATTTATATATCCCATGTCCATGTCCTTGTCATCCAGTTGTACTTACTTTACCTGTTCAGTTTATTTCCATATGCCAAAATTTCCTTGATTACAACCCAAAGGAATTTGCATTTGGATTTATTACCATTTTAGTAGGGAATAAAAACGGTGAAAAAAAATTTGCTTTATATACTTTCCTGTTTCCTCTGTGGTCATGCCATCAAGTGTTGGTGCAGTTGCCGACGAGAGAGAAGCTGTCAGAAGTGGAACTGAAGATTGCGGGTGCGGATGCGGTATTTTTATTATTCATTCACAACCAACAGATTTCATTTGCAAGCCTGAAGAAAAAAGTCACACAAGTCCACGTTGCTCTCTCAGTCCCAGA
>JAQIWI010002491.1:0-12314 GCA_034698825.1 Deuterosminthurus bicinctus | reverse complement strand
TTAGGTTACCGACACCCCAGGGTCTGAATCCCCAGATGCTCAGCGAAGGAGAGCAACATCTATTTTCTACCGTCAATCCGTAAGTAACCAATTGTGATATTCTCATAATTAAATATTGCATTGATTTTGAAAGCAACGATATTTTTTAGGTTGCTGCAACTAGCGCACGCTCTCGCACGCTTTGGGAAATCGAGGATGAAGATCAAGAGAACAATCGTGTATGCTTCTTTTTGCAAACGTGAACTGCAGTTTTTTAATATCCTGATCACTTTGCAGTTTCAAGATGATGGCCTGGATGAGCAAGCTCATCAGAGCTTGCTGGCCGTAGATAATTGGAAAAGATTCTACAAGAACAGAGATAGATGGGACAGTAGAGTCGACTTCGACGTTGCCACTCTTGCTGCTGGAATCGGTTTAGGTAATATATGGAAACTTGCTCTGGTTTTGTTCGAGAACGGGAAGGGTGAGTAGAAAATATAAAATGAATAGCAAGGCATACCATACATTTTGGACACATTGTGCACTAAAAATGTACATGCAGGAGCATTTTTGGTCCCATATATCATATGCGTGTGCTTTCTTGCTGCGCCGCTGTATTTTACTGAGGCAAGTTTGGGACAATTTTCAAGCTCAGGTCCAGTAAAAGTGTGGGATATGGCTCCAATATTTCGAGGTAAATGTGGTTGTTTACGTTTTTCAACCTTTAATAGCTCTGACTGTCTAACGCCTTTTGATTGAAGGCGTTGGTTTTTCAACAATGGCAGTACTCGCATTTACCTCGGGATTTTATAGTGCCATCACAGCCCTTTGCTTTCACTACATGACTCAGAGCTTTTTCAGTCCACTTCCTTGGGCTACTTGTAATATATCGGAATATATCACTCGCGGGAGGTTCATCTTTGACAACTTTACGTGCCGAGGTAGACAAGGCATTCACTATTACACCGTTACTCAAAATGGGAAGACAATTGTGAGGAACCTGACACTCGAAAGTGAGGAGTTATACTTCAGGTTGGGCTTGTAGACACGTCCAAATTATTGCGATGGAGTAAAAATTGTATTATTGCCATGTAGTTAATTGTAGGTATGCCGCCGTGCACGCAAATGACAACTTAGATAGTGGACTGGGCCTTCCAGAATCCAATACAACGGTCGCGCTGTTCTGCGTCTGGATAATGGTGTATGCAACAGTGATAATCGGAACGAGATCGATGTCAAGAGGAGCTTACCTACAGAGCCTACTTCCTTGTCTTATTCTTTTCCTCCTATTCCTCAAGTCATTTATCTACGACGGTGCTTTTGAAGGCATTCGACAGTTTTTCACTCCAGAGTGGGAAAAGTTAGCATCGCCAGAGGCAGGCTTAATAATTTTCTCGAAAATATGCCTAATTTTTTAATGTTTTTATTTTAAAAATTAGTTGTGGCATGATGCGCTGAATCAGGCATTTTTCACACTAGCAAATGGCTTTGGAGTTCACATGGTACTGAACTCCTACAATCCCTTCCGTCAGAAATCGTACAAGTAAGTTAAAATATGAACAGAATTGTTCAAAAACATTTAACGACTAACTTGTACGCAGGGAGACTATTATGCTAACAGCGGCTGACACATTCGTTACATTGACGGCTGGAATGACAATATCTGCGTCGGTGGGCGCGGTCGCAAAGTCTAGAAAAAGTAGCATTCAGAGCGTGGTTATGCAGCGCAAGGGAGCTGGTTTGGCTTTTGTCACCTATCCTGAGTTGCTCTCCTCCTTCTCAGCTCAAGGTCTCCCCCAAGTTTATTCCGCCCTTTTCTTCGCCATGCTGGTTGCTCTCGGTGTGGGAACTTTGGCAGGATACATGATGTCCCTCATGGGATGTATCTTTGATATATTCCCATGGGTAGGAACTCGCATAAAGTACCGAATCGTTGTCACGTCCGTAGTCTGTCTTGTATTTTTTAGCAGTGGAGTGCTACTGGTGACACCCGTAATTTTTTGTTTGAGATTGCCAAGCGCTCAACTTGCACAAACTGTACTTTAGCTGTGTTTGATGTATAGGGTGGATACCATCTCCAAAGCTTCTTGCTCGCCTATGTCACTGAAGTAATGGTGTTCGTAGTGATTTTCTACGAAGCATTTGGAATATTTTATGTCTACGGGATTCGTAATGTGATGGTGGATCTTCGTTTCTTGTACAACTTGGAGGGAACCCTCGCAAGATTTTTTCTTAGTGCCTACCAAATATGGGCGTACATAATGCCGTGGCTAATGTTAGCCTTTGTCACTCACATTCTTTACTACGAACTTGTGAGTGGATCAGAGAGGAAAATCCGCACTCACTACAAACAGTATAATTACCCTCCAACTATGACCTGTAGGTAATGCACATTTGCACTCAATTGGTGATAAATGCAATGCACAAATTGATTGCCTGCTGAATTCATTTCAGTCATTGCGGCAGGCGTAGTGATCTGTACGATCGCTATCACTCCAGTAACAGCGTTCATCGTAGTCTTAACATCGAAAGGAAATGGGTGGCGGGAGGTAAGATGCAAATACTCGAAGCAGTAAGAGTCAAATGCATTTTCCCTCTTAACTAGAAATTATCAGCAAGTATGCAGCCTTCAGCATCATGGGGACCGAAAAATGTATCAAACAAAACTGACTGGATTCTTTACAGAATGGTCATTCAGGGCTGCACTTTTGGTGCCGGGATGCATGGGACCGTTGCAACTCGCAGACACAGGGTTAGGATGGAAGACATCGCTAGGCTTCATCGGCGGTTTGCTTCCATCACCTCTGAGTCTTCGGAAGTCATACCGACCGTGGGCTCGTTTCAGAGCCTTGAATCGTCCGACGGATCGCTATCTCAACTCTCACTTTAAATATTTGTTCAAGATTTTTCTTGTGGTGATACGTGTTTTCAGACGTACTACTTGTACATTAAAATAAACTGAGTTTTGTTGATGGAGAGGGTAGGGATTAGCGCTGCAGTGCAATGTACCCCAGCGTTGCTTGCCAAATAGATCACTTGTTGTGGTTTTCTACGATGTTCTTAGGGTCGGATAAAATTTTCCCAGGCAATGTTGAGCCAATAAGCTAGTAGCGAACAATTATTGTTCGCTACTAGCTCCATCCACATTTTGGCTATCTTACATGGAATCCACGTTAAAATAGTCACAAGCATCATTGTAATTAATGAAATTTTAATAAATCGCGATGCTTGCTTATTTTTAAAATTGGTATGAACTAAAGGGCCGCACTATCCTGCTACTCCAGCCGTTGATTCGGTATACTGTGTAAGTAAGGCTACAACTTTCATTACAAACCATGTATAAGAGATTTCAACATCTCTTGAGTAACGATACAGCTTTGTACAGACCAGTAAATAAATAAATATGAAAAATAACTTCATCAACCTAAAACCTAGCCCGCATTAGCCATTAGCTAGCATTAGTAGTTAGCGTAGTAGCAGTAGCAGCTAGCAGCAAGCGAGCGATTAAGCGTAAAGCCAAGTAAAGTAGCCAAGCGAGCAACGAAGTTCACCTACCTAACATAAATTCAATTTAATTTGATGTGGTCAATCTGACGTGACACTAAATCTTTTTATACATTCGCTTGGTGAGGGAACCATGGACGGCTTACCATAAAGAGACCGATTCTCCAAGTTCAGTTTAGTCTTGTTTTAATAAGAGGTAGTCAAAATTACGTACTGGTCCTAATCATCAAGACACAGATGCAAGCATGACGATGGTGGCACCAGAAACACGGCCCCCTACAGACGAAAAGCGAGATTCAACTGGTACAGCAGCTGTGGTCTGCAGATTTTATGGAAATCAAATTGTTTATCCAGGGCAAGGAGGAATGAATCCTTGTTGGTTCTGCAAATCCATATACCGTGGACGATTTACATTGCAAATGGGTTGCCTCCTACTAGGTTGCTTCTTGTGCGTAAGTAAAAGGAATGACTTACTTGAATAAAGTAACTAAAAGTATTCAAAATTTGATTAGATTTATGGCATCGTCTTCGTAGTTGTGGGTGCAATTAGAGTTGAAGCTGCCGTGTCTGGCACAAATATGCAAGCGGCAGCCGATGCATCAATAAAAAGTAAGATAATCCACCTGACATTTATCTCGATGTTGAGAATAACGATATTATCGAAACTTGTACAGATTTAATTCTTACCAAAGCTGTATTGTTGCTAAGTGGGGGAGTTCTATTTTTGTTACTACCAGGAGTAATTCTCATACTTGCATCGCTGCGGGTAATATCCTCAAGATAATTTTAGTGATTGGTATCTCACGAGGAATTCGTTTCCCACAGCTGAACAAGAAACTATGCTTTGGGTACACAGTTTTGATGGTATTTGGGATGGGCTTTTCCCTCGTCGATTCCATCGTTACTACAGTTTTGGCCACCAATTTACCACTGAATTTCGAAGGCATGAGCTTTAACGCCACCATCATTGCTCTCATCTGGTCATTTCTAGTTCTGGATGAAGCCTTCAGGGTGTACGCTGTTTTTTGCGGTTATGGGCTGTTCCTTCAGATTCGAGGGGGTGAATACGACATGCCATCACCTCCGTATATTGCCAGCACATATGCAATATGTGTCGTACCAAATGTCAAGCATGATGAAACAACACAAGAGACACCTGCGACTAAAAATTCCAATGACAACCCTTGACTTTTTTTCATGAATCTTCGGAACTCATTAAACAATATAGTTTATAATTGATTTCGGTCTACACTATAGCCAGGGCATTCATACAAGCATGAGAAAGCATTTCAACGCAAAAATTTTGTTGGCACAGTTACGTCCACTTATTATTGTAAAAACGTTAGCAGCCAGGATCTGTCGACTGTCGATGTCGATAAAGGCATCAATCAAAATGACAAGACGCAACACGCCACACCATTGACATTAACACCATACCTCACCATAATGCACAACCAACCTTGCGAATCTATCCTCCAGCCAAAATACGAGAAATGAAATGGCGCAGTCCTGTGTCCTGTGAAGTCTAAAGCGAATGCTATTCTGACAGTTTGCGCTTTGGAATTTTAAATGGCAGAGCAAACACGAGAAACGAATTCAGGGGGACCTGCGTCGGGAAACTCTGCTGGACATCAAGTGAAGACTGCTCCCATTCCTGTCCCTGTCCTTCGTTATAAAGGCGGTCAACCTATACTTCCTGGACAAGGCGGCTTGAATCCGTGTATATGCTTTGCATTCCTATTCAATGGGACGTGCACTCTACGCTTTGGCTGCATAATCATTTCAGTCATACACATTGTAAGAAAAGAATTATGTCTGATTTGCGTTATTTAAATGCTCATCGCAAACCTTGAAAAAGGTGTACGGGGGGATTGAATTGCTAGAAAGCACCGCAAATTTAATTCTTCCTGAAATATCAGCGAAAATTGCGGAGTCTCAAGGAAGATCGGAATACCGACAGTCGTCGTATGTTCAAAGCTACAATAAGGACCTCGAAGGTAAGATAAAATCGTATTTTCATCGCAAAATATTAGAAGTAGACGACTCGATTAAAATTTTTACAACTTACAGATTTCCTAGCTGTTGAGAGCTTGCTAGAGGGCACTGTGATTCATTTGGTAGCCGGAGTAGTGCTTCTCGTCGGAGCATTAACGGTAGCACCTATTCTGTGTTCTGTGTCTGTCCTGATTAGTAGCTTGAATATTTAGTTGTTTTTTTTCAGTTGAACAAAGTCCTGGCATTGATATACACGGTCACCATAGCCATCAGCTTTCTATTCTACATAGTCGTTGCTATTACCCTGTCCGTTTTGATAGGCAGAGTCGAAACAGTTGATGGCCTTAACGCTTCAGATGTGCGAGTACTCAGAGTTAATTCTCAGATTTATCTCTGGAGCACAACTCTTGGGGCTGCTGCCATCCTACTTTATTTCCTTGTGTGCGGGTTCGCATTCTATAGACAAGTCGCGTACGGGGAATATGATATGAAAAAGTCCTCTGTCATGGCACCGAAAGGAAAATTTCGGGGGTCCATTGATTCACAGGGTAAAGCGTCACTGAAGGCACCACCTGTTCAACAAGAAGTCGCACCATCTACAGCATCATAGCATGTGATTTTTTAAATCTTCTTTTGGTATTTCAATGGAATCACATTAAAATTGGTTTTATCAAAGTAATTAATCGGGGAATCGGACAATCAGTTATTGAAAGGCACTGCGTAAATGGCATTTCATCTCTTTTCTATATCAATAAAGACAACCAACAATCCGAAGCATTGGTCCTCTTTTATGTGAAGGTAGCTACTTTAACTGAACATTTCAAGTATAGAGTAGACAGCAGAGTTGGCATGGGTTTTCTGTGCAAAAAATAGACATTCCTACAACTAGTTTTCTTATGTAGAAATTATTGTGCTTTAATCTCGGATGTTGGTTGATGTTGATCTTGATTTTCTTGATCAACCTCAGTTGTTGAGGTCTCGTATGTTAATGTTAACCTGTTTCGTTTAGATACTTCTCTATTTTTCATTCGAATTTACTGAGTAAGTGATTTTAGATACCAACTGAAATGGCAATGACTACGGTGCCCACCTTCGACGATGGAGGGACCGAGGAGTGCGACGATGGAGAGGACCAAACTGGACAGGGTTTTGCTGGCGGTGATTACCCTGCTCCAACAGCCCCACAGTACCCTCGGTTTCAACGAGGGCAGTTTGTCCTTGCAGGTCAAGGTGGTATCAATCCTTGCTTCTGCTGTTCGTGGATGTGCAGTGGAACCTGCTCCTTGATGATTGGCTGTGTAGTTTTCGCAGCTGTTTTCATAGTAAGACTAATCTATAGCTCACGTGCGAAATCACCGATTGTTACCATTTTGAAATCACCAGGCTCTAGGTACACTTTACACCGTAAGCGGTCTCGTCAGTATAATACAACCTATAACAGGAGTCGTATCTCGTGTGATTATGCAAGTTGGTAAAACAAGGCAACTTGGGAACAACCAAACTTTTAACACAAGTGCATACGTACAGCTAGGTCGTCTTGACGAAATCTCCATCATAGGTACTTGTTGTTTCGTAAAAAGAGACATGCCTGATAATTTTTTTTTCTAGACGCATCCAGACATGTCAGCTTTGTTGTTTTGTTTGAGGGCTTGATTCTTCTTTTTGTGCCAGGCATTTTGCTCTTCATCGCCAGCTTTACGGTTAGTTGCTAATATCACAAAAAAATTTGAACCTTGAACTCAAATTCTGGTACTTAGCAGCTGAACAAAATCCTGTCCATAATCTTCGGAGTCCTTGCGGCCTGTGGAGTTTTGTACGACATAGTCGGATCGATTTATCTCACTGTGGTGGTATACCAAGTGAAGCTGATTGTCATCAAAGGATCTCAAGCAGACGAATTGAAAACGGGAGCAATTCTTTACATTTGGCTGTCTACTTTGATTGAAATAGTTTACAAATCCTATGCAGCAGTATGTGCCTTTGCATTTTTTGACCAAATCAGCCGTGGGGAATATTATGTTCAGCCTTTCCCACCGTACCTGCCCTTGCCCGGCCCAACATTCCAATGATTGCCATGTAATTAAGATTTTTTCATTTATACAAGACGGATTCTTTTGAAATAATCCAAGTCTCTTTTAAAACTCGTACAAACTTTTTATTTAAACGTTCAAAAATAGCGCAAAGGCATCACATTATAATAATAATCATGCATTTGTACTCATTAATATACAACGATGAGCGGTAAACCTAATCATAAAACTATACAAACAGTAACAATATTAAATAACAGCGGGTCTCCGTTGAAAATAAAAAATAATCCTTTCAATTAAATATCCGTCTCCATCAGTAACTAATAATATAGCATATACATTTGATTAACTGCTAGACCTTCTTTTACATTATACATAATTCCTACGCAACGTTATACCCGATGGCCAGTCAGTTTAAGCATTGTGTTTGACTAGCGAAATCCAAGATTCTCCTCTCTTGTTACAGAGAGACGCTGAACTTGTCCGTACATTTTGAAGAATCCACTGGCAATTAGAGGCACTGCTTATTTATATAGACATCAGTCCAACGTTGTGTGCATTGCAGTAATCAAAGGGCTTTAAGAAAGAGGAGTTGTGGCATTTCGTGGCTTGTAGCTGGCGGAAAATTCTCCCAAAATACGGAGAAATTGGAAGCTTTGAGACAAGTACTTGTTGAAGTTATATTTGCTTTCTGCCGTGGAGCAGTCCACGTAGAGGTTCCAATTACATCGGAGAACCTGCAAGAAGCATTACAGTTTAGCATTACAGATGCTAAACTAAACATACTTTTTGAATTGACATAATTTACTCAATATTACGTACCTCTTGGTCGAACACAGTTTCCATCGGACATCTGAAAGTTTTCCTCACATAGCCTGTCTCAGATTTTGCGCACAAGTGGAAGACCTGCGATGGAGTAAAATACTTTTTGAAACGAGTGCAACAAGGTTTACGAGGGCTTCATTAACTTCCCTATACACAACCGTCACAAATATTCCGCTAATCCCATCATAAATCTTCCTACCGTATGCTCATTAAATAATAAACCTACCAATAATTAACGTTTACACGACATTCACCTATAAAAGATCTTTGTATGTTTACCGCCCCCAAATATTCACAAGTGCTTAATTTCAGGTGTCAGTACACAATAAATGGGTTTTCGTAATGAATAAAAAAAAGATTATAGTCTCCAATTCAAATACGCTTGAATTTTTCACAAGCGTCACTTCACTCCTTCTGAATAACGTCATTATTAGTTAGAAAAAAGAGCTTAATTGAACTAACGGTGCCTCTGGGCACGCCTCATAGTCTGACAAGTACAGTGACAGCTTAGACAGACAAAAAATATTATTGCAATGATGCGTTTCTGATTACAGCCACCGCACGCTCAAGTGATAATTGCCATGAAAAACATACAAGTCAATTCATGCTGACAGTCTTGACGGGCTCTTTCCAAGTAACATACAAAAGCACGGCTCAATTTTTTCAGTTGTTACCTTGCACGATAGCGTTGGATCCGCATAGAGACCAGGGAAATACTTCTGGTCTTCGCAACTGAAGTCTGTGTACAAGTTGTCATCGGTATCAAATTTAAGGACGGTTTCACCAGGGTAGAAAGATTTAGGGGCATTCTTAACGTCTATCAGTCGGTTGCGTGGCATCCAATTGTTGGAAAGTGATGGCTGAAAACAATTTATATAAAAACGTTCAAAATAAATATTGGTTCAAGTTTTATACAAACCAAAAATGCAAAGTTGCTACTAACCTCGGGAAACTTGAGGAGGATTGGACTGGGAGAGGCGAGGATAGCCGACAAGTCTACAGCTTGCATGCCGTTGCTTGAGGCCCCCTGAATGTACCTATTCTCCCTGGGCTTAAACTGCTGCGGAGTTGATACTTCCGGTGAGGGATGCAGGCTCTGTGCTTTCTTGAAAGCCAGTGCTTGAAGGGCCAAGAGGGCAGCTTGGGTGTTAACTCTACCACGATCAGTACCTACTGGTTGTAATTGATCGCTCTTGTGTGCCAAAACATTTGAGGGGATTTCCACTGAGTTAACTTTCGGTTTCCAGTCATTGAGCCCAAAGCCACTTGGAGCTGTAGATTGAGACTGTGCCTTGAGTGCATCTTCCAACTTATTTAATGCTAGCAGCTTTCTCATTGTCTCGATTTGAGCCGGGCTGTAAGTACGATTCGGATTCAAGGCATCAGGTGACTTCAATCTGTTGGCTATTTGAGAAAGTGTTCGAATTATCTCATGATTTGGTTGTTGTGGAGGTTCAGGAGTTGTTGGAGGATTAGGCTTTTGATGATTCAGCTTGATTTGCTTAAGCAGTTCATGCTGCATATGAATTTGCTGAAGCTGCTGATGCTTTTTCCTTAAGGCTGCATTTATCTGTGCTTCCAAATCTGGGTTTGACTGTGTCAGAGTTTTAAGCTCATTTTTCTTATCATCGTCTTTGGTAAACAAAGAGGAGATAGCATCTGTTGAGATGCTGAAAATTTGATTGCTGTCAGATGCCATCTGTTTTTGTCCCGCAAGAAATGGGGCTAACTTGGATGCTACGTGTTGCAGTCGAGGTGGGATTGGGGTGGTAGTAGTGATCGTTGTCGTTGTGGTCGCCGGTGCTTTCTTACCACCAAGTTTCTCGTGCACGATGGACTGAATGACCTCAGATTTCACTTTACTCAAAGTTTCGAGAGCTTTCAAGACTGTTTCTTTTTCGGAAAGTGGTTTATCCGACTTCGGTGCGGCCGTTGGAGCAGGAGTCGGTGGATGTGGGCGGAACGGGTGATGGTTATTTTGTGGTCGACCGGCTGGAAAGCGAACGAACTGTGGCGGTGGCCCTTGGTGGAATCGAGGTGGTGGTGGTGGAGGAGGTCGAGGGTAAGATCCTTGAGGTTCACCATAACTGAGTGAAGTGGGAGGGGCTCGGGCTGGCGGCGATGGACCGGGTCTGTAAGAATTTTGGTTTCCAGGAGCTGGACTTGGCCACGCTTGAGATTGCTGTGGGTTGTAAGAAGGCGGTTGTGGGTTGTAAGAAGGCGGCTGTGCGTGGCGAGTGGGTGGCATTGGAGGCATTTTCATGAGACCGGGTGGAGGGCCAGGAATTAATTTAGCTCCGGGTGGAGGTGGATGTCCCATGGGAACAGCGATTGGCACTGCATTACTAGGCAATTCCTGGGGAGCATTCGGGAAATGATGTACTAAGAACGGAGCTTGTGGTTGGCCTGTTGGTGATTGTGAGGTCGGAGCACCGAAAAACGACGAGTTTTTCATGGAGGACGGTGAGAAAAACTGAGTAGCTCCATGGATACCATTTGATACAAAGCCGGGTGCACGGCTAAGCATATGCTTGATGGGTTTAAAAATTCCAGAAACACCAGGATTCTGAGAAGGTGAAACCAGTGCACCAGATCCAATATTTGCAGTAATTTTATGAGACGCCATGTAGCCCTTCAATCCAGTCGGTGTTGGCGAAGGAGGCAACATAACACTTCCTGGAACATCCTGTTCATTTTGGAAGGGGCCGTATCTCTGGAAAGAGGACGGGCCTGGTGGTTGAATCTCCTGTGTTGGCAATGGGGCCAGTTTAGGCCCATCCACAGGTTTCATCAATTCCTCAGCTTGTGCGGGGAGCATTGGAGGGTTCAAATCTTGATCTGGTAAGTCTACACGCTCTGCCGTCTCTGCATAAGGATACCTTTCCTGCAGCATCTCTCCCATTGAGGGTGGTATGAATACTGACGATGGCACGGGAATCGACTTCTCGCTACTTGCAACAGCTGACGGCTTATTTCTTGATTCATCAACCTGTGGCTCATCATCGTCAGCACCATCATTATACTCCTCCTCAGCTCCTCCGTTATCTGGCGGAAGGTTAATAGGTCTGATAAAGTCCTCAGGTCTGGTATTTGGGTATCTGTTCTCTGGTAGAATAGGCGGCATGACATCGTACTCTGGCTCATTTTCTTCTGGCTTGACAGATTGATCGTCATGTTGATGATGATGCATGGTGTTTTGGTGTACGTGTGGACGGTAAGTTGATGGTATGTCATTTGCGGTTTCCTCATTTTCTTCAGCCTCATCACCAACAGCTGTAGCCGCAGCCTCTCCACTTGGCTTCCTTAGCTCAAGGTCAAGTGGCTCGCCTGCAAGAAGCGAAACATTTGTTATTTACATGGTACTGCTCGTGATGACAGGTAGAAAAATGGGGTCAGTTTGTTGTCAGCTAACTGACCACTCGTTCATTTTTTTCTGAGTACGGAGGCAATCACACGTAGTCTCATAGCCACTTCTGTATATTTTCCAGAACATAAACTGGATTTTTGGGGCTTAGAAAAACTTTTAACTCTCTCTCACCTAATCACCTTTTGTAAATGTAACCCTTACAGAAAATTAATAAGCTAGCACTGTCTCTTCTCTGTAGATGCACATGCGACATACATACGTGTCACTGTCGTAAATCAAGTTCTACTTCATGCACCACGAACAGTAACAAGAAAACCTTAAAACTTTGACTGAGGCTCTTTTCTTTACTCCATATTTGGCTTCCAAGTCAGCCCTGTCATGCCATTTAATTATTTTGTATCCCACCGTCACTATACAAACTTAAGAGCTGGTTAGTCATGCAAGAGCTGATTGCGGGTTAATTCTTGTTGCAATTATCGCCATCATAAGCAGCACGACATAAAGATTACACTGAGAATTTCAATACTGTCAGTAGGTAGACTGTGTGGTCATAATCAAATGCATCATACGGTAAAGTCCTGGTAAATAATGCAGTCGCGGCACTGGGCCAAAGC
>JAQIWI010002490.1:0-12316 GCA_034698825.1 Deuterosminthurus bicinctus | reverse complement strand
CGCTGGGTTGGTTCATACGAGTCCAACACTACCGAAAATTGTATGGCGGCTTTTGTTCTTGCCACTGGAAATTCTGACTCTGTTGCCACCTATGCTCGTAGTAGGAGTAACCGGCATGACGATAGTTATATGTCTGGGTATACTCAATCTGCAGGCAGACGTTGCTCGGTAAGGTCTCATGGCATCTGACTGGCTCAACTTGTTGTCTATAATAATTTATTGTCGACTCATTCTAATATAGGAGCATCCCTATAAGAAGCATAAGAAGCTGGGAGGAAGTCTACAAGATGTACCGTGTAATGCAGACGTATAATGCAGTCGTCAAGAATTGGCTGACAGTGGTGAGCGTGGTGTTTCCATTCGCAGGATGTCTGGGCATAATTCTGACACTCTACGTGACCATAAGACCTGGAGAAATACCAATGATCATATACCCTTGCTTTCCCCTTGTTGCCTTCAGTACAATGGCAATCGCGCAAGGGATTCTCGAGAATGCTCAGAAGACGAAAAGTAAAGCAGACGAAGTCGTTGGCAATCTTCGGATGGCCATGTATAGTCCGTACATCACTCGGTTTGATCCGCTCGAGAGGAAAATATGCATGCGGAGGTTCAAGTCGCTGCGGCCAGTTTCCATCAGGTTAGGCGTATACGCCGAGATCACCTTCGAGGTAACAATGAACGTGTGGGACGAAGTCTTTAATCAGCTCCTCATGTTACTTTCACTGTAATTTCCATGCAGCAATTATATGTACCATTCACGACTTTTAGCGTAGCGACATATGATAGCAACTAGAACTGTACATACTGTTTGGTGTGATTAGAACATAGAAATCGGTGGTCCATGCTCATGACCACGAACATGTAACTCAATGTAATAAAGTAGAAATTAGTGAAGCTTAGCAAGTGTTGTAGTCTTGTTGTCGTAACAAGTATGTAGTCTTGTTGTCGTAACAAGTATGTAGTCTTGTTGTCATAGAAAGTATTATAGTCCTGTTGTCAAAGCAAGTATTTTAGTTTTGTTGTCATAGAAAGTATTGTAGTCTTGTTGTCATAGAAATTGTTGTAGTCTTGTTGTCATAGCAAGTGTTGTAGTCTTGTTTTCGCAGCAAGCATTCAGTTAGTAAAGGGCATAACTTTACACTTAATAAGGAATGTCAATGTCATTAGTCTATCAATTTGCATTATCAGCCTTTAATTCAGCATTGTATTTCACTTGGATGGAGTTCTTATTGTCACACAATTATTCACTCATTAGAAGTTCTGTCATCTTTTTAGACGACAAAGTACCATCTAGAACTTTACCTGTAATTACCTGCAAAGAGCCAATAAAACTCCCATGTGTTGCTGTAATCAAACTCGAGATTCAATTTCTGTTACATGAACAGCAGTGAGCATACAGAATTCTAACTGAATTATCCGTCGAATCTCTTGCTTTCTCCAGAGATTTCAGAATGCTGCTGTATTGAATTGAATTGTTTTTCCAACTTTTGTGCTGTGATGAATATAGCACGAGGAAGAGGCTTGGACCATTCCACCTTTTGTACCTGTACAAAGTACTCGTCCCAAATTGTCTTCAGGTTGGTAGGCTTACTATGGGGCTTATCAAGAATCTATTTCCTCGGACAATACGTAAGTGTCAAGAATAGCTGAAATGGACGTGGTGGTTGGATGCCATTCAATACATTCTAGAAACCTTTAACACGCACCTAATTTACCCAAAGCAATCCCCTCCTGGTTTGACATGCATTTCTTCAATGCATTCCCTTCGTAACTCCCGAGAAAACTTAACTTGGATAGTACAGGATGAGAAGAAAGCTATCGCATCGGTCTGAATTTTCTCAATGATCATTCAGATGATTCACTGAAGCAATGGGTGGCGGGGTACTTGCCATCAGAAAAAGGCGCACAAATTAAAAGCTTTCACCTGTGCATGATGTACAAATCTTCCACAGAATTGATTTTCAGGTTCATTTAAAATACCAATGTTGTTAAAAGAGGCCAGAATTTAGGCAGTACCTTCCAACTTGTGTCCTACATTCTGATAAGAGTTGTTTCTAACTGTAACGAGCCTCTTAAGTGAGGCTAAATGACATTCAACTGATAAAGGCTGCTTAATTACACCAAATTCTCTTAATAAGGCGCTTTTGTTGACATTTAAACCCCTGAACAACAAAGGAGAGCAAGCAACTGGATGAAAAATGCATTGCACTATCCTTGAACAGCTGAACTTTTGTAAGTGTTGGATGAGATAAACTAGATGTTGAAAAACTGGGCCAATTCGCTTTTCATCCGCTCCGAAGAAATTTTACACTTTGTATAGCGCACTTCTTTTGTGTTTTCGCAAGAATTAAAGCTACGTCAGTAAAAATAACTTCTTGTCTTTTAAGTCCAGTCCGGAGTTTGCCACCGAACTTGTAGTTTAAGAAGCCTCTTTCTAAAAATAAATAACTGCCATTGCGCGGCAGGCGCTTTCAACGACCACATTTTGCATAAAACTTGAATTGTCATGGTCAATTAACAAACAAGGCGTATCAACATTTCAGCTCTATGCACAACTCTGCTACTGTAGTCATCAACCTGCCTGAGGAGCCTTTTGAAAAAATTATCGAGAGGGAATTCAACAAAGGGTCCAGTTCCATCTGTTAAAAAGAACGATGACCAGCAATTAATATTGCAACGAAACATTTTCAGATTTAACTGCATCCGCAGGTATATAGATCTTCCACGGGATGGATTGTCATGGTCATTTTTAAATACCAACGTTGTTAAAAGAGGCCAGCATTCTAGTAGCTTCTTCCAACTTGTGATCTACATTCTGATAAGAGTTGTTCCTATCTGAAAATTAATTGCTAGTAGCTTCTAAAGTCAGGCCACATGACATTTAACTGAGAAAGGCTGCTTTATTGCAAAAAATTTTCTTAATAAGACGCTCTTGTTAACATTTTAATCCCTGCCCTGGACAGCAAAGGAGAGTTAGCACCTGCCAGTAAAATGCATCGCACTATCCTGCAATACTTGAAATTTTGCAAGTGTTGGATGAGCTACCTTATGTACTAAAGCTAGGTCAAATCGGTTTTATTAGCTGCATTAGGTCTTATATATAAGATGATATATCAAACATGGGCATTTGAAAATCCCTCACTCACCTCCTCACCTCCTCTTTGTGGGTGAGACAAGTCTACCTCCCTCATCACTTGCCTCCCTCATAGGAAGCACTTACCTTCCCTCACTCCCTCACAATGGCAGCAAGAAAATCTACCTCCCTCCCAGCCCCTCCAAAATAAATTTCAATGTCCCCTCCATCTTTATTCCCTCTTTAAATTCCCTCGTAATTTTTTCAGTTTAATTTCGGTCATATCTATAATAACTGCTCAGCTAAGTTGATTCCACAGTACAACCAGCATTTAAAAGCTCTCTTCATCCTTTCGGTTTGATTAAAGTGAAACTATGAACAAGCTAGCATGTTCAAAATAAGCAACTGAGAAGTTCTAAACACCAAATACAGTCCAAAGTCATATACATCGTGAACTGCTTAACTGAACGTAGTTAGCTTTGAAAAGGCTGCATATCTTTTAACTGTACTGGACAGGAGGGCGGCAATGAGTAGAAAAGGGCCAAGTTTAATCAAAGAAAGCGATTGGCTTACTTTTTCTGTGCTTGCGTTGCATGTTTTCTGGCGATCTTTTGTTAATTTTCAAACATCCCCCACAAGATGCAACATACGAGCCAACTATGAACTCAAAGTCGTTGAATATTTTTTGCACTCCCTCACAACTGCAGCCTGAAAAGATTCCAAATTCCCTCCCTCGTTTCTCACGGAGGGCTAAAACTATGACTCAAGCATCCCTCAATACCCTCAGAACCTGGTTTTTTATTTGTCATCCCTCCAGGACCCTCCCTCAAGCAAAACCGGTGCCCTCCCTCGTAAAAACACCTCTTCCCTCCCTCTTTAGAGGGAGGGATGCCCATGTCTGTCTTATATACCAATGGAATATAGCTGGCTATGGTATACTTGGCCATCATATCGTGACTCTGAATCGAGCATTCTCCGTATAGCTGGACCTGTACACGTACATGTGTGCGTGTGGCTTCATCGTGCTCTACATACCGGCAACTGCGTTGGTAGGTGTAACGTGCCTAACTCAACAGTTCTGTTCATTACTGAACAGTTGGCCAGAAATGCTGGACTTCGTGGAAGAAAAGACCGGTAAGCGGAAATCTGCATTTGACGACAAAGTGGTAAGTATGGAAGTGGTCTGTTTAGTCGTCGTGATCTATTCCGCTGCGATTAACACAGACTGCTACAGCCTCGTCGGCGACATACCCAACTGTGTCGTCCCCACACTGGTCAACGCTGGATTGATTCATACGACTCATACGAGTCCAACGCTACCGAAAATTGCATGGCGGCTTCTATGCTTGCCGCTGGAAATTCTGACTCTGTTGCCGCCGATGCTCGTAGTAGGAGTCGCCGGCATGACGATAGTTCTATGTCTCGGGATGCTCAATCTGCACGCAGACGTTGCTCGGTAAGGTCTCATAGCATCTAACTGGCTCAACTTGTTGTCTTTAAATGTCGACTCATTCTAATATAGGAGCATCCCCATAAGAAGCTGGGAGGAGGTCTACAAGATGTACCAAGCAGGTTTACAATGCAGTTGTCAAGAATTGGCTGACAGTGGTGAGCGTGGTGTTCCCAGTCATAGGATGTCTGGGCATAATTTGTGACCCTCTATGTAACCATAAGACCTGGAGAAATACCAATGATTCAGTTAGAATTCTTTATGCTCACTGCTGCTAATAAAACAGACATGGAATCACGCGTTAAATTACACCAATAAATGCGACTTTTATTAGCGTTTTGCAGGTAATTGCAGGCAAAATTCTAGATGGTACATTTTCGTCTAAAAATATGACAGAACTTCTGATGAATAATTGTGTGACAATAAGAACTCCAAATGCAATAAAATTAAATGCTAATGCAAATTCATAGAATTATGATACTCCGTATTAAGGGAGCGTACAAAAATTACGTCATCATATTTTTGCAAAAATTTTACCCTCCCTCCCCAAAAATAAGCACATCGTCTTCATTTGTAATTACCCTCCCTTCCCTAACGTCATCATGCTTTTATATCCTCATTATATGCGTTTTGACAGGTTAAAGTTCTGCAACAAGCCGGGATTTTCCTTCAATCTCCCGCGCTGATCTCATGACTTAAAATGACCTTTGCAAATCGAGCTTGAAAATTTGGTATTCGTGGGTCTAAAAAAGCTGTAGTTGTCGAACCCCCGGAAAAAACACTAGGTATCTGATATTTGACCCCTACTTATCTAAAGGAGTAGACCAATAAAATAACAAGCCGCACCACATTTTTTCTCTTGGTCCGATACCCCGGCATCCGTTTTGAACTGATCAACTTGAAAACGTGACCTTTGACCTGAGTTGCCGGAAACGGCTTTATACGATCCAAAATAATCTTGACTCAGAGATTCAGTGGGTCATGGGCTACAAGTCTATAATTTTATTTCATCTACCATTAATTTAACATTACGAGTGTGGGGTTTCCTTTGGAAATTCAAGCTGGTGGCAACCATGACGCGCCCTTGTACAACTTTCGATGCATGCTGGATGGACTGACAGCCGGTGAGCTGGTCAGGCAGCACGAAAAAGTTCTCGGCATGAATTTTAGCAGAATTGAGGTGCAAGTGGTCTTCGCCTTTCGACTTTTTTGACTCATGCTTCTGCAATTGTTTAAGTCACTTTCATCACCTCAAAGATTGTCAAATTGAGACCAACGATAGAATTTGATGGGTGGCGAAGCTTTTGTATTTGAAATTGCGTCCACTCACCGATTTGGAAGGCAACAGCGCATCGAGAAATGAAGCCTTTATGATATAGTAAATGAGTGCCACGAAAAAGCAAAAGCAAGGCGGCAAAAATTAACTTTTGCGTGGGCATTTTGTGAAACTTTTGGGTATTTTAATGGAAAATAAACTGATTACGCAATCATTCGCGTGGACCCTCCCTCCCTTATTGTTATCATACCGTAACCACCATTGAACCCCCTCCCTCCCCTCTTCGGTGATGACGTAATTTTTGTACGCTCCCTAAGTGTCAATTTGTGCCCTGTAACCGAATGCAAATGCTTGATATGACAACAGGACTACCGCAAAAAAGACAACAATGCAAAAACCGCATCAGTTGAGGAGGATAGCACTATCGATGGTGAGAAAATTTTGACTTATTGTCATCGTATTTTATTGGTGAGATAATGTATAGAATTTTAAAATTAATATCTTGTTGACTATTTTTAGACTGCTACAATGAGGAAGTTGACTTGTACTTGAGGTGCACAGTTACAATGAAGTGTTGCACCAGTTCGCAATGTAAACAGTTTCGATTCGGAGACAACAGGAAATGCTTCGACGCTTTCAAATATTTTAAAGACGCTGAATTACGAGACAAAGTGACAACCAAGATTCAACAGCGCGTGGGATTGTTCTCATAAATCAGCGATGGATTTGGCAGACGTCACCAAAGCTCCAAGTCCTTTCATTCCAATGACACGCAACTGAGAATCAACAACCGCATGAGGACTGTCCGCCCTTCCCGTATTATGCTAATAGCGTGATGTAGCGGCTTTGGCTTGCAATCAGGCTGTCCAAAAGCGTCGTCTAATTGTACCACTTGAATATGATAATTACTTACTTAAATTTCCGCCTCAAGTATAAAATGAATCAAAATAAAGTGTGTCTTGATGTCTTAATTGCCAGCGGGATTTTTCTAATGTTGAAATCCCGTCTTACAGTCGCCGTCGATCTTGATAGCTACATGAAAAAGGCGTAGTAGTGACGGCTTTAAAGAAAAGGCTTGCTTGATTGTCTTAAAATCCATTAAATTTCTTTCTTTTGCCTGTCCGACTATGAATATTTAAGCACCATGGGTTCTAAGTTGGCACGTTTGACCACGCACTTTTCCATAAGACGTTCCATGGGAGTATAAAGAACTTGAAATAAAACGCTTTAGCGGCTAAAAATTCTTTAAATTTTCGTCTGGTATCCATCCCACCAAGGAAGGGTACAGCAGCATCAAGTCTGGTTCTAATTAAGGTAAACCTTATGAGTTAAATATTTTATCATCATTTAGATCCTTGGAGCCGAGAACTATGGTCTTGCTACACTAATTTGACTAAGCACGTGCGCCAGTGCTCACATTCGTTCATTTCACGTGATCACTTACACCCTGTCCCAGTTGTCACGTTTTTTCACATTTAAGTCTTCTACAAACTGAGCAGCAGAAGTAGATTATTGCACACTTGTTCAATCAATCGCATGGACAGGTTCAAACTGTAGACGCCAAAGAACCAAATTTTGATACCAAGTGGATGAAAGGATCTAATTTTCTTATTAAGTATTTCAACATTTCGTGCTCGGATGCGCATGCCCAAAGTTGAGAGCTCAGTTCGGAAGGGAGACAATTTGGACCTTGCTCGCAACGCAGTCAACAACTGTAAAGACTGGAATCGGACCCTTGCATCTTGTGGAAAAAAGTACATGATGAGCAGCATAGCAAAGGCACTTGTAATTGGTAGAATAAGGTAGATAAAAGGATTCAGATGTGTTGCTGTTATGGCCAAGTAAATAAAGAACGTAGGCTGGGCTGTAATCATGAAATTGAAGCCTACGGTGAAGATTGTACCATTGAAGTCGTTGAATGCTGCCAAGAAGACTTCCATGTACGTGTAGAGAGTAACATGTGCGCAAGTGTAGCGTCGCCTTTTCCTAGAAAATCGACATATAATGCATTGACGTACTTTGATATTTTAAGTTTTCAGGGAATATTCTTACAGCATCGCCTCCAGTATAGAGTTGAGCGTGCAAACATGAGCACACCAGAAGCTCCAGAATGCACACATAATGCCTAAATTCCAAGCGAAATTCATTTGCTCGAAAAAAAAGCAGATGACAAAGACCATATAACTTTCCTGCGATCTGACTGACAAGTAGCGGTAGAAAAAATGACAAGTTTCCGGCCTTAAAAGAAAATAAACCCCATGGAAGATCCATATCCCAATGAGTGCGCATGTAAAGTACAAGACGGAAACTATGGAGCAGTTGTACGTAGTCCAATGGCGAATTCGTATTTCTGCGTCTATAATATTGAACAGCCACAAAATCTGAGAATAGGGTTTTACATTAGTAAAGTATGAGTGTATTTAAAATGATTTAAACCTTACGATGAGTGGCCTCCAGCAAAAACTCATGATGATTGATCATCACAACGCAAGCCTCCGGCTTCATGTACACTGCCACCATGAACACGCAACCCAAGCACGCACCCATTAAGTACATCCCGTGAGCGATCGTGTTCTCGTCATAAGGCTCCTGAGCGTATGAATGGATAAAAGTACTGAGCCGAAATACTGTTGAAATCCAGTAGGTGTAAGTGACCAAGTGCCACAGCCAAATTTTCCATCGATTCTCAAACATTTTGACACGTAATGAAAAACTGTCTTTAAGTTCAAATGGAACGCACTTGATGAACGAACCAAAGTGGTAGGCCATGCGGGCCATTTTGAAAGTCGCTTTTGATGAATAGCTCACGATTTTATCTTCCATTTTGATTCGTACAAGTTTGATGGTAAAAATGAAGCTATACTTTTAAACTAAAATACTTTTAAAACAGCAAAGTTTCTGTCTAATTCTTCTCGTTTAGGAAAAAGGTGTTTGTGTTGAAGAGAAAGCTTTTAGCAACTTCGCTTCTTTAAGTCCGTGGAGACTCTGACTAAGTGTTGTCCTACCGACCCAGTTTTCTAGTCACCACTTTTAAAATCGGCTATTAAATTAATATCAAAAGACAGAATTATCACAGTAAACAAAATTTAATGCCGGCTTAGGACCGTAAAGACTGCCGTAGTGTTGTTCTTTCGACCCAGTTTTCTAGTTCCCATTCTTCAAATGGGTTATAAACTGAATATCTAAAGGGAGAATTGACGCATTAAACAAACTTTTATAGGAGCTTAAATGGAATAAAACAATTTAAAAATTACCGGGCGTAGGTTTTATTTGCTGATTGATTATTGAGCTCTTTAATTATGTATATACATGAACTATATTGCGGAGTGATTAACATCTTGGTTACCTACTTTTGCCTCACGTCGTGCTAAATTTCACACGGTAAACAACACAAAAGCGAGATACTAAATTTCGCGTCCACAATTCTAATACCCAGCTATGTTTGCGTCGATGCCAGGTAACCGGGGGATTGAGGTACTTTCGTCCTTGTTAGAAGAAAAGCCGGGCGTAATTAAAGCTATGCTTTTTTACTGCCATTTAATTAGCCATAAAAGTCTTGTCCACTTTTACGACCGAGCGGACACAGGGAGAATAATATTTTCTACTGACCCAAATTTTTCAATGCTACAATACAAAGACAAACCAAACGGCTCATTGAGATCAAAATCAACATAGAATAAGAGATCATGCTCTGAAAAGAAGGATCTCATGTCACTCTGAACTCTTAAAACAGCAGATACACAATAAAATTCACTAACATCTTCTCAGAAACACGACACAACAAGTACTCTTGCGTTAAAACAAGTTTGGGTTTAACAACATTACGATTTCGTTAGAACCGTACGTATTAGGTCGGCACCTACTGACGGTATCGGAAACGCTCGTTAAAAAGTTTTTTAGATAAGTGATGTGATGAGACTACATCGGTCGCAAGCAAAATGAACGCCGTCCTCTCGTCCCTTGCAAAGCCAATCGTTTAAATATTACAAAATGGAAAGTATATTTCCAGGGATAAACTGGAGGGCCAATTCAATGGCAACTTTTAAACGGAAGCTGGATCAATCTGAAAAACCCCGAACGAACATTGCTGTCTTTAGTAAGAAAACTGCAGGTGTACGAAAATTGGGACAAATTTTCATACTACACTTTCTGTAGCTATAATTAATAATGACAGTGCGTCAAAAATGCAGACAACAGTGCTGCCAACTAATACGATTTCTATCGCACAAAATTGACTTGCTAAATTCCATGAAGCCTCAAACTAAGCTAACAGTAGTTCAGCTCGACAAACATCTTCGGAAGATGTCACTGCTGGTCGTGATGCCGTTGCTGAGCATAATCGGCGGAATTTGGAACTTGCAAATCAATATCACTCGGCAGGATTCTAGAGCAATGAGCGGCGAGCTTTTCCCACAAGTTGTGGGTGTCGCTGCTCAAGCTCTTACGGAAGCCAATCTGGAGAAGGCCGACAATGATAAAGTCCTAATGGTCGGACGTTTGTCGATGATAATATGTTTATGTGAATACTGGCAAGATTTTATGTAACAACACTGCACTTCAAAGAGCTAGTTGACATTCAAAAGGCTATAACTAGATGTACGGCTACTCAAGCGTGAATTACTAATGGTCGGAGTTCGGTAAAAATGTAAAGAGCCTACAAAAAATAATTCAAGTCGAATCGTTCGCTTTGGTCATCCAAGAAAGGGGTCGGAAAGTGTTATATCCTTATTCCAACCTGTACAACGATTATTGCTTATGCACAATAGCAGCATTCGACTTAGGTTGCCTGACAATCTGTGGTGGGAATTGACATTTAAGAGATATACAGATGGAAGAAAGGCTAACGCCACATATCTTCCACCTGCTGCCACCTAAAAACTGCGAAATTGTTGCCTGGCCTTTAAGTATCATTCACTTAAACCATGCACGTCAGGTTTTATGTTCTCTTACTTAATGCATGTTCTTTATACAGCTGTATACTATTCTTCTCTCTTCCTAACAGTCTCTCGACTAAATAAACCGCATATCACGTTTGTGCCAGTCACAACAGTGCTTTTAAAGGTGCTCCTCCATGACAATTGAGAAGACTCGTTTTACTTTGCTCTCAGTTCAGAATAAGTGTACTTGATTTTGCATTTAACTCCATAGCCCTCCCTACATCCTCAGTATTCTCCCTACATACACACAAATCTGCCCTAAACTCGAGAATACTCTCTATGTTCTTTTAATCTGTGCATATTCTCTATACAGCTGTAAACTATTATTGTCTCTCCCTAAGAGTCTCTTAACCAAAATAATTCCATATCCCGTTTGTGCCAGCCACAACAGTGAAATAATTCACCAGTGTGATTCGGGCGAAAATATCTCCAACTGCAACAAAAGAAATCTAACAAGCCCGATAACAGGTATTGATGATAATGAGAAAATATTTATTCATAAAAATTTGGATTTTACAGAAGGAACGAATATTCCAAGCTAAGATCAATGACAGAATAATTGATTTCCAAAATTCAGGAAAACGAACGGGTGGTTTCTGAAACGACCACCACATTCTCACAAGTAAATTGCCTAGAGTATACTTGTTGATCCAGATCGTTTTTACCTGTTTTGAGCAAGAGAGGACACAGTCACAGGTACGCGTTTCGTTCAAATCACGCAAAATCAATTCTACTGGTCTATAGAATCAATTATTTTTCCTGTTTAAGTGATGGCCGGATTACTTCTAAAGCCGTCAGCGGCAGTTAAAGTTTAATCGGAAAGCCAACATTGACGCAAACAAGGACATAAAGGTACTTTTTCGAGGTATTCAATAACATTTACATGTTCGATATAATTAAACAGAATGGTCTCAATTATCATCTCTAAATTTTGCAGATGAGAGATGGATTTATCCCCAATAAAGACCAGCATATTTGTGTTCAAACGAACGGAGTCGATCGGTTATCCTGAGTATTCTCCTGACATTTCGCTATTCCGTCGGGCATTGTTGGATGACACAAATTTTTGTAGCCTTTTAAAAGTCGTGGAAAAGAAATTTAGCATAAAGAATGTCCTTTCCTTTTCACTCTTTTTGAATTTATTCTCGTTAAATTCTAATTTTTACATGTTTCTGTCATTATCAGATACACTAGTCACTTCTGCGATCTTTAACCACAAATGAAAGCGAGGACGACGGCAAGATCAACATGAACATTGAAGTCTGCTCGCGACTAGACACGATGGACTACATACTTGAATGAAATCTACTTCTCAAAGCCATTTGGTCATGAGCCCGTATTCTAAATCCAGTCATCTAAATTGAGTTAGAAACGCTCAACAACAACCATTTTAGTGATAACCCGAGAATTTTGATTTTTTTTGGAGTCGTTCCGTCGTTGAAGCAAAAGAACATTTGCATTTGGAACGTTTTTTTACATCACAAAACTTTAACTTTTGACGAATCATCGTGGTCAAGGGGCTAAGGCCTCCGCTGAACAGGCCACAATTGAGGGTTCGATTCCCTGACTCGACCAAGGCG
>JAQIWI010002489.1:0-12317 GCA_034698825.1 Deuterosminthurus bicinctus | reverse complement strand
TGCTCAGGGAATTATTGGAGAAAAACTGTGGGGTGCTAGAAGAGCTGATTCTTGGCTTTGCAGATGTACAGCCTATTAGCGCTATTTTTCAAGACCTCACCTTCCCGAGCCTGAAATCTTTGGCCATGGATTCCTGGAATATTTCTGCAGGTTATATGACAAGGAACTTTGTAAAGGCTCTAGTATCCTCTGCGCCAAACTTGCGAGAGCTGCATGTAAAAGGCAACATGGATCTCATGGTAAATATCTTGGAAGAGACGTCACCCAATTTGACATTCCGTCCTTTATTCAAATCAGTCTATGACGGCTTCGTCCACCCTATCAGATCGGATAAAATGGAGTTGTGCGTTGAGAGGGATCACATCCACATGGGCTTCCTCTGCTGTTTTGTACCAAAGTTGCTCGGAGCAACTCGTACCAAGCTCAAGACTTTCATTATGGACTTGCTCTTTGCTCTGCCTCTGATGTGCTATGGAATCTGTTTGGAAAATGTGACAACGTTAGAGATTCACATGAACTCCTACAAGCTGGAACAACATGAGCCGTCTATTCTGAAGATTCCAAAGGGCTTTGATTTTACTCGTACCTTCCCGAAGGTGACCCGAGTGAGAATTTTAGACAATGACCACGACCCCGCTGATAACTACGTGAACTTCTCATCCGATATGATCAATGAATTCTGTGAGGGTGCGACTGCAGTGCTGAGGAGAACATTACCAGATCGAGCTACCAACATAAAGGTTCTGGACCTTGAATGTTGTGGCGTCATAGAGGATTCTTTTCTCATGTTCCTGGCGCAGATGTTTCCAGACGTCACAACAGTGCACACAAAAAGGGCACACCAGGGAGCCATGTTTGAAGATCTTTGGGAACATTTTCTCTGTTTGGAGGAGGTGACTGAAAGTGAATCCGCTTTCAATGGGTATTTATGGAGTGGCTTATTACTTTAATGTTTCAAGACATTATACTTACTGTTACTGTTAGATACATACAATGAGACGTTTACGATAATACATACAGCATTTTTAACTCATATTTGAGGTACATTATATGAAGTTATAGCAAGTTTTGTGTGTAAAAGTTCCCAAATTACATGGTGCGTTGTTAGCGTCATGCAAGTGCCCATTGAGTTTGTTTGCAATTAGTACGATAATCGTAGTCGTCATTAAGTAATGACGACTTACATCAGAATTATGATGTGAGTCATTTCTTGTGACAAATTTACGACGCTTGTTATTTTCGATTCACTAACTTTCAAATGTCAGTACAAAGGACCCTGAAGAGCTTCAGTAACAGTAACAGCCCTTCTAATTTCTTCGCCAAAAACCTGTCTCTGCTGTGAAGTAATTGTACGGTAGGAACACGACGTTTGACAAAAACAAATTCAATTGGAGAGTACAAGTAACAGTAACTAACAACTCTCTAGCGTCTTTGACATTTATCAATTCGATTGATCATTATAGCATTGTCATGATTGAAGTCCAGCACACTGAATTTGTCTATTTCAACAAGATAAACACTTGAAAAATGGCTCGAAGTCCAGTCAAAATTAGAAACCAACGTTGAGTACCTACTTTTATTTTATACGTACCGATCTTACAGCAACTCCAATAAGCGAGTCATTTGGCAATCGGCATGGGTGTAAAATGATCATACCTATGAAAATCCAACTGTGTCCTTTTTCTACGAAACTTTTGGCACTAATTTTTATCGTTTGGGTCCTGAGGGAAGCGCAATCAACTGAAAAATTAGAACTAAACCAACCTAGAAGCTCTTACACTCCACCGACCATTCCGCCAAATCTCAAACAGTTTTTGGAGCCTTTCCACATTTGCAAGTTCGAAATTCTAGTTGCAGACGTTGGTGAGATCCGCAATGTTGAGTACCTTGCAAAGTACTTATGCGATGTCTCAGTTGGAATACAGTTTCGAAGCATTTTTTGGAAAAGCTACAGCTCACCATTTCCATGGTCTCGGGCAAAGTTTCCACAGGAAAGGTGGAGACACACGTGGTGTTTTGTAAGGTTGCTTGCAGTTCAAGCTTACAGCCGCCCTGAGATAAAATGGTTCGTTATAAAATATCTGGCGTATTATTTGAAAGTCGTGGATGAAAATCCACACTTTATGATCATGTTTTTGGACGACCCCAAATTTGAAAATCCAGTTGAAGTGGAGAATGTAATCCTAGATTCAGACAAACCTCTGTCACAACTCTCTGTCTCGTCTGTGTTCCTTGTAATCAGAAACATGCTCTATATGGACTTTATCTGCTTGCCATGCTTGCAGCAAAATGGGAATGGGATTGTGGAGAAGCTGGAAAAGGACTTTCTCACACCAGTAGTCATCCGGGGTTCAGATATCAAAGGGATCATTAGATCGTGGAAAACTCTGAATGTAAATCTTCGGGGTGGTTTCGTTATTTGGCACGTTCTAGTCCAGGGAGCAAAAACTCGCTGCTCCCCTACGTATGAGGGTTTGAATTTACCCGACGAATACTGCATCTTCAGGGTTATGGAAACTGCTGCAAATTTCACATCAATCATTGAAGGAGACTATAACAAACGTTTGGAAACTGCTCAGGAACAGAAAGTAAAGGGGCCCGTAATGTTAGGCAAAGTTTTGATGGTCATGTACAATGAACATGTGGTAACATGGACGACCAGGCGTACCAATTACGATGCATACGAATGGGACTTTCATGGAGTTCATTTTCGATATTTTGTCACCACGGTCATCTTGGATATGAACGACTTAAATTTTTCAGCCTTTTGGGCCTCCATCGAACTGCTCATGTGCATTTGTACTGCCGTAACCTCCGTCGTGCTCGCCGTGGTTTTCTTCATGCAAAGAGGTGGTAAAATTTTCGGCATACGAGGACTAGTGCAAACTCTGGGGGCCATATTGGGCTACCTGATTCATCAAGGCAGAAATCTTGTGGGGAAAACTGGGGGAACGGCACGAGTACGCACCCTTCTGGCCCTTTTGGCCTTTCTTTGGGCTCAGTCCGCACTTTTAATTAGTGGCGGCTACCGTGGTGCCCTCTTTGCACATCTTGCAACACCGTCCGCACCAGCTACGCCAATGACAATGGCGGAACTTGTTGCATGGTCCGGCACAGTAGTAACGACAAAGATCGCATATGGTACGACGTCCTATATTAAGCATAGCGTCAACGACTTTCGGAATGCCACAGAGGGCAGCACGGATAAGAATACTAACTTGCTGAGAGAAACCGCGCAGCGTTTCGCAGATAAAGTTGTGCTAGTCTCGGGTAACATGGAGGACTTCGTTCTGTCCCAGACGGAAATCGGTAGAGAAATGCAGCCACTCCACATTATCGGTGGGGGCCGGAGACCTTTTACTGTCCCTACAAGTCACATTTTAATCGAACGCCCAGAGGACTCCTACATGTACACATGGTTGACACAAGAGGCAGGAATAAGGTCCATGATGGTGGTTCACCTCGATGCCGTTCCTTTGATTGTCGACCAAGTGCCATTCCTTGTGTACAAGAATTTCTTTAGCTGGAACTTTCATAGAATGGTAAATCGCATTTTTGAAAGCGGTGTGCCTAGATTTTGGAAACCGTACTGGCTGGCCTATTGGTGGAAAATTAGGAGACACAACTTTTATCAGAAAGCTGCAGAGGGTGTTGAAAGCACGGGAAAACCTTTCAAATTTAGGAAAAACAATTTCATGGCAGTACTATTTGCGCAGGTGGGGAATCTGGTTAAAGAGAACTCTGCAACAGCTTTACCATTTAGTGTGCTCAGCGTTGTTTTTGTTTTGTCAGGATTTAGTTTGCTGATGGCAACTGCTGTGTTTTTATTGGAGCTGGTGCTTGGTCAAATACAAATTATTTACTCAGCATGGTTTGGATTGGAAAATAAGCCCCAAAGTTCAACGGAGGCAAATAAAATGTCAGCAAGTCAATTGGTTCAAGATGAAATGGACTCAGCTGAATGTTTAAGGGAAATGGAGACTGATGGGAAGCTTAGGAGCAAGAAATCCAAAAGCGAGTCGCCAAAGTCATCTCAACACGCTGTAATCATTTCCTATAAAGATAACTTCAATGCGAGAATCTCTCTAGATGCCTATCTCTCACTCCTGCAGGAGCTTGCTACAAAGCTCAGGGTGGCCCTTTTGATGCCATTAAGTCCCGTATATCAAGCAGAGCGATCAATCCTGATGAAGAACGGCAGAATATTGGTAAAATGTCAGAATGAAATGACAAGTATGTTTGTCACCACAGCTGTACAAAACTATAAGTGGCAAGGGCCGGAAGGGACCAAATCATTCAAAGCTAGGAAGGCAAGGCGGAAGAGGTTCCGGAAGATGAAGGGCTGATCAAGATGACCACTAGAATTTTTGGACCGCGCCGCAGTTTTGTCGAATTCATAACAATCCTACAGAAGCAGAATCCAGGGCTAATCACAAGCTGCTGGAAGGATCTGAATAATGGGAACCCTGAAGAAGGAAACGACTATAGTCAAAGTCATATTATGTATATTGGCATTGACTCGTCTTTATTAGAGCTGCACAAGAGAAACTTGATCGGCTTGTTCTATCTTGATCGGGTAATCTATTTGCGTGAGTTCATCAGTGAAAAGATAGGGGAGAATGTTGCTGAGGAGGTTGGGGATCAAGAAGGAGACAATGATAAGCAAACAAGGTAAAGTCATACCTAAGAAGGCCTTCGACCTCACTCAGATTAATTTACATCACAGCGAGGCAGCTTCTTCTGCCTTAGCCGAGTTGCTGGATGGGGTGATGCCAATTTTACATTCTCAAACCAAAACTAATTTATACTTATCGTGTTGTGTTGTGGTGCACATGCTTGTACGTGCGAAGGGCTCACGAGGAGCTGTAAGTGCCTGTATATAGTCAGTGGTAGTTAGGACATTAAAGTACACACACGTCTTGCGTAAATGTCCCGTGTATTATTCCGCATAATATCACACATGTCATTCATATATCTGCTTAATTCAAGAGCCTTACTGTTTCTCAAATGCGGTCAAATGTATTGGAAACAATAAATACATATTCACTCGCACTGGCATAGACAATCCTCGTTCTACGATACTTATTTCTAGCAACATTAAGGCCAAACTTATGCCTGATTTTACATCGCGTGACATTGTTACAGTGGCAACAGAATGGAAAAGAATAAAACTAATTTTATCTTCTTTTTACATACCACACTCTGATACTCCACCTCCCGATACGCTGATAAACAATAACATTATGATACAACGAACTAAAATGAAAGCAGAAATAGAAGTTGATTGACTATTTCATCCCATATAGCAACCGGAACATAAATGGAGAAGTCCACGAAGTTTCCAACTTTGAAAACCGCTGGCCTGGTCGATTTTCCATACTTTGTCAAGTAGAGTCGTTGCGATGAAGGTAATTCGAGGAAGTAGGAATCAGTTTTCCTATTCAACGTATCTACTATAGCCTCCGTGGATTGAATTACACCAAGAAACTCGAAACAAGTCCAAAACAAAAGGACAAACAGAATGGCTGCCACAAAAGCAACTGTCAGGTATATCACAATGTGAATCTCTGTATGCCTTATAATAATATACAGGTTAGTTATGATACAGATTATGTCAATAAAAATTGCCTGCACAATCATAAACTTGAGCCAACTGTTGCAAAGAGATATGTATACTTGGAGGAGGTAGTATTTCCGACGCAGCTCAATCCAAACTTGAGCCGTGTTTACTTGCATCTTCCTGAAAAAGTTCCAGACGTTTTCAACTCTACTTCCCGTTCACTTCAAGTTATCAAATTTTTGGACTTACCTCATTTCGCGCGTGCAAACGGAACAAATACTTGGCATCGTTACCAACATTATTCCCATTAAAGCCACCAGAATCATAATGTGTGCGCACATAAACAACTCCATTGGCCATAATAACACCTTCCACAATAAATTCGGAATAAACTCTGGCCGACCGATGAGGACCTCCACAGTGTGTGGCAGTGAGACAGGATGCTGATCAAGGAAAAACCCGAATGCTGAGGCGGTTAGTGCGAAAGCGGTAGCCGACACTGTGATTAAAATGGTAATGACGGTGTTCTTCGGATTTTGAAACATAGATTGGACCTCTCCATGTTTAGCGTAGAATGAAAGAATTACTGCTGGAGCGTTAATAAACTGGACAGTTTCATAAGGTAGAAGTAACAATGACGACGAAGCTAGTAAACTAGCAAGAAATGGGAGAAGAAAGCATAAAGAGAGAAACGTCGTTACGTCCATTATCCCATCGAACACACGACTCGCTGTTATGAAAGTCATATGTGAAATTCGAAGCAGTTGCAGCACAAGGACGAAATAATGAGCGACGAGCTCCGATCTTGTTTTCTCCGCCTTTAAGTTTCCATCAGAGTCAATAGAGGCTCGTATGAAGCTCAGTTTGCAGCAAATTTTAAGGAGGAACTTGAAGATGAGCTCGGAAAGATTGTACAGAGCAATTTTGTATTTCTTTGGCATCATTGTTTCTATTCGCTCGAATATATTCCTTCTAATTGCCCGGCCTAAAGTTTTAGTCTTTTTCACGCCTTGATGATTTACACGACGACGCGCTTTCAATCCCCTCACCATTGTGAGTTTTAAGGTAAAGCAAACAGGGCCTTTGCCAATAAAGTCAAAGTACCCACTTATTCAGCACCAAAAACTCTACTCAGAGCAATAGACAGTTCTTCTATGCAGCTAACTTTGAAAGCTACTGAATGCTGGCATAAGAAGAATTGCGAAAATTAACGAGAGGAGGGCTTACGTGGACAGACAAAGGGAGGCATTACTCTAGAACTTGCAACGAAGAGACAATAGTTTTAAGTAGAACCACGCCTTATACCTCTTAATGGGTTTGCAGCTTTTAATGGAGAGCTAAATTTTTAACTCGGTACTTACGAAATATTGACATTAATGACAAACTTTTAAAGCTACTGAATTCTAGCATAAGAAGAATAATTCTTAAATAATTCAATTCATTAAATTCTTAATAATTGTGAAAATCGACGTGAGGACATACAGAAGAAGGCAGAACTCTAGACAGAGCGACGTGGACACATCAAATTTAAGTAGAACAACGCCGTATACCTTTTAATGGGTTTAGAGCTCTTAATAACTTTTAGGTAAAGCAAACAGACTCTTTGCCAATAAAGTTAAGGTACCCAACAATTCAATACTGACAACTGACAGCAACAGACAAGTCCTCTATCCCACTGACTTTTAAAGGTACTAAATTATAACATTAGAAGAATCGACGTGATGAGGACTTACGTGTGCAGATAGAGGTACGTGGGCACACAGAGGGACGTGGAAACATTAAAATTAAGTAGAGCAATGACGTTTCGCTCTTAATGGGTTTGGAGCTTTTATAATGATCATCAGAATTAAATATTTAACATACTTTACTTAAGAAATATGGACAGTCGTCCACACGGGAAACCTACTTCTTTGTCCATTTAATTGAAGAAGCACTTAAGCGCTGACTATTAAGGCAGCCTTTATTTCAAATTGATGGCGAATAAAAGCTTTTGCTTATATATGTAAATGTCATTGCACGTAATTTCTTCTCAAATTGATTTTAAAGCGCACTACTTGACCAATATTCGACAGCCCTTTAAAGGCAGTTAGATGGAAAAGAAAAGAAGTTCCCGTTGCCTTTAGTAAAGTAGCAATGCGATGACTTGGTTCAAATAACAATGAATAAAAATCCAATACAAACTGGCATCCATCCCTTGAAATCCGTCGTCACTAATCTCGATCTTTGCAATGGCTTTTAGCATTAGTGTTTACTTCACGGGCTCTATCCACCGACTAACAAGTCACAATCATTCTCTCATCCACTGCAGCATTACAGCAGAAGCTTAGCATACTATTATTGTAATGAATGACTGAATGACTTGTTTGAATAAAAAATTTGTTGTCGTCTTAATTGGCACCCGAATTAAATTTTTGCTGGGCCTAGCAGCTCAACAACAACGAAATGCGGATTTGGAGAGATTTTGACGCCGCTTAGCCATTCCCAGGATTACGTACTGGAATATATAGTCAGCTTTGTCACGGTCTCAGAAATGAGAAAGTACAACTGGGAAGTCAGGAGTAAAAATCCGTGGTAATCGCGACAGCTTTTGAATAGCTTTAGAATTGTGGATTGATACAATTTTATCAGTGCTTTACAGTATGCTGCAATCAACTTTTGGCCCTTATTATTATATTAGTCATATGATGTATTTTCCTACGCTAGAAACATTCCGTGGTTGCGCCACTGGAAGGAACAAACTGAAAACAGGTGGGAGTGACCTCAATTATGGCATTTCTTTAGGTAAGAAAAGGTCATTACAGTAGTGTTATGTTAGTAATGTATAAACTTGTTTGAAATCTCTTCCAGATCCTTCGAAGGATACTGGAACAATTCTCAAACACCGAGTTAGTTGAACTCTCACTTGTGAGCAAACTATGGAGCTTTGAAGCTCGAAGTGTGTTGAGAGACCGGGGAAACTTGACCGCAACTATCAAGTCACGTAATTCCTGTGAACGTCTCGCTTACTTCGCAGACGATTTGCGACAGATGAATGTAGCTCCGTTCTGTGGAATTCGTATTGATGTTAGTGAATGTTGTAGGATGCACGATGGGTGCATTTTAATTGAAGAACTGGGGCCTTTCTTTCGAGTTATTATTGAGCGACTGCGGTGGAAGTTCTTGTCCATTACATTTCCCTTTGGTAGCGATAGTTTCAAGTACTGTCCGGCCTTTCAATTAGCAACAAAGTTACTGCAAGACGTTGGCGGAGTCCTTGAGGAATTGTCACTCACAGTTCAATGTTCACCAGGACAAATCGTTGAAAACATTCTTGAAGGTTGCAATTTTTCACGACTCAAAACCTTAACGCTCCATGATGTTTTATGCGTAAAGGATTCAGACTACACCGACTTGATCAAGAAGATCGTTCCTCGAGCTCCAAACTTGCAAGTGTTTATAGCTCAAAGTCGTGTTGATTTTATGAAAAATCCAATAGAAGGAAGCTCAGCGTTGCTTCTGACGGATCATGAGTTTTCTCCTGCCCTTCACGAGGTTTCAGAAAGCATTGTGCATGTCTTTCGAATGAAGCGGATGGAATTCCTGAAAATTCGCAAGGATTTAAGCCTGCAGAGAATTAAAATGGTTACTCCGTTGTTCCTTCAAATATCTCGCACAACATTGAGCTCTATGTTCATCGACGCTGTGTTTCTTGCGCCTTTGATGTGTTATGGAATCTGTTTGGAAAATGTGGAAGAGCTCAAGCTGTCCATCAACCACTTGGAAGCATTTCGGCCGCGTATCCGAAGACTTGTAAAAGAATTTGATTTCACTCGTATCCTCCCACGTCTGACCACAATCAAATGCTTTGTCAATCCTGATCCAAATCCTCGTCTCCAAGCTCAGATTATTGAAATGATTTCCATGTGTAACCTTCCCATAATCCAGCCTATGCCCGATCGAGCTGTAAACATCAAGATCTTGAGACTAAATTTCTTTCCGCTTCTTACAAAACTATCTGCCGAATTCCTCCCCGAGCTACTTCCGCACATTGAAACACTTTCAGTGCCCGCCATTCGAAAGAAGGTTATCCCGGATTTTATTTGGGAGCAGCCTTGGAAGGACTTGAAGGTTCTTCAAGTTTTCACATTTGGCACCTATAATTCTTCACAAAGTCAGAATCTTGACAGCGTCCTTTGTGGGATATTACCCGAGGAAGTGAATGAACTGAGAGAGAAGGAGGACGACTACCTTAAGGCCGTGAACATAGTTCCGATGATGCCATCTATTGTGTGCTTGAAGGGTAAATCAGGCTCTTATTAAATAAAATTTAGTGTTGTGTATGGAAATTTATAATGTGAAGTTTATTGCAGGACTTCGGACCTTCACGTATTATATTGGCCGAAATTTATTTTCTCTTCGTCAGCCGGAGCTAATTTATGCTTACGACCACCTCAATGACCAAGAGTGTATACTCTCTAAAGCTACTTGGTTGGTTGCCATTAAAAAATGTCCCGCTCTATCTGTAACTGTCAAAATGGAGGATAATCGAGCATTGGAAGGTGGTTTTATCCATTCTTAACTGCTGCTATCTTCTTCAATTTATTTAAAAAATTAATGAGAAAATGTGCTTTTCATTTGCAGCACTGATGCGATGAGCCTGAGCCGTATGAAGTCTAGCCCAAGTGTAGTTCTTGGCTCTCAAATTGTCCGATAGATCGCATACAAGGACTTCTGTTACTTGTGCACAATGTTAGTAATAATAAACTTTAATAGTGTAATTTACTAACGAGATTTGTTTCTTAAAGATTTGCCTATCAATTTAGACGTGAACAATGTTTATACTCAGAACTTTCCGAATGTTCAGAAACTTTCAGACCATAAATAAACTATACTAAGTACGTACACACAACACACATCATCCAGATTTTCTGGCATTGGATTTATCCGAGGGAGCGTCAAGAACGATGTTAGGTTGCAATCAAAGAACATTCCGATGTAAAGGGAAAAACCGAGAAAAGAAACAGAAAAAAAGCCTCCCTGATGAAGGCAATTTCGATCCCTTTCGAAGAAAAATCAAGAAAACCACAATAAAACTACGAAATGGGACGCTATTAAGTGGCGTTTTCAAGTAAACTTGGTCCTTTTTAAAACTGGAATAAAACACCACGGAAGCGAATATGAAAACGAAGCCGATGCCAAGCCATACGTCGGGTTGAAGCGTTAAAACATCGCTTGCCATCTTACGCCAACGCGAGGTATCAGACTTATGAGTCCAAACTGCATGAAGAATACCGGGTTGGTCGGTTCACAATAAGGATACCGGATCATAGTCGGCCCCGGCATCATAGTCATGTCCGCCCGACCATCAATCATATCGCCAATCCAGCCGGTCCACGAACCGTTTGCTTGCTGCTTAAACCGATAGCCTTTGAATTGGTAGTCAAAGGTAAAGTTTTGATGTTTCGCAATCGTTTCTACAAATTTGTAGCCCAGCCCACCGACATGCCGACGGCGACCGTTTTCATGGGTGAATCAATCCGGCATCGAAGTTATGTCCATCAGACCATCCACCCCTGTCATAGTTATGTCACGTTGGCACGAAGGTGGGACTGACACCTACCATGATGTCATTTGTGCACGTACCCTCTGCAGTCCTTTGTACTTTTAAAACCTTTCTTCCGGCTTGACTTTTTTCCTGCGAGTCCTAATTAATAGCACTAGTGACTCGAACACTGCTGCATAGATTTTTAAAAATTGAAATCCATCGTTCAAGTACAAGTTCAATATTTCACCAGGTCAAGACATAATACTTAATGTTAGATACATACAGTGAGGTATTTACAATAATACATACAAACAAGCATTTTTAACTCGCATTTGTGATTATCCAGAGTGACATCATGATACAAACAACTAAAGTGTAAGTAAAAATAGAAGCTGATTAACAATTTCATCCCATATAGCAATCGTAACGTCAATGGAGTAGTCCACGAAGTTTCCGATGTTGAAAACAGCTGGCCTCGTCGATTTTCCATACTTTGTCAAGTAGAGTCCTTCCGATGGAGGTAACTCTAGGAAGTAAGAGTCAGCTTTCCTATTCAACGTATGTACTATTGCCTCCGTGGCTTGAATTACACCAAGAAACTCGAAACAAGTCCAAAATACAAAGACAAAAACAACGACTGCCGCACAAGCAACTGTCAGGTATATCACAATGTGGATCTCTGTATGCCTTATAATAATGTACAGGAAAATGATGATACAGAACGAGCCGGTTACAATTGCCTGCACAATCATAAACTTGAGCCAACTGTTGCAAAGGCACAAGTAAACTTGTAGCAGGTAGTATTTGCTACGTAGTTCAATCCAAACTTCAGCCGTGTTCACTTGCACCTTCCTGAAAAAGTTTCAAATGTTTTAAATCTTACTTCCCGTTCCCTTCAAATTTGGCAAATTTGCCGACTTACCTCATTTCGAGCGTGCAAACGGAACAAATATTTGGCACCGTTATCAACATTATTGCAGTTAAAGCTACAAGAAACATAATGTGTGCGTACGTAAAGAATTCCATTGGCCATATTAGAAGTTTCCACAATAATTGCGGGATAAACTCTGGCCGACCCACGAGGGCCTCCAAAGTGTGTGATAGTGAGATGGGATGCTGATCAAGGAAAACCCCGAATAATGAGGAGATTAGTCCGAACAATGTGGCCGACACTGTGATTACAATGATAAGGACTGCGTTCTTCGGATTTTGAAACTGAGATTGGACCTTTCC
>JAQIWI010002488.1:0-12323 GCA_034698825.1 Deuterosminthurus bicinctus | reverse complement strand
GTAAACCTCTGGATATCCCTTTCCGCTTTGGATTTGACTTCTTTACCATGATTTCAGGTTATTGTTTTAAAAAACAAGTTGTTCAACTACACAGGAAGAGACAAATAGATATTTTAAAGTCAATTTAAATCGAGTGCAATCGGCAACGGTGATGTTACTTTGTCGCGGTACCTAGCCCGACTGAGTGGTAATTTGCCGAAAGTGTTGCAAACTGTAAAGACCGACCATAGTAACTCTGGCCAAAAGTAATACACAAATAATTAAGCACCTGGATTCTTTAATTGTGGAAGCTTTTATTGATCTGTTCTTAATGATACCTTCTACGATAAAACTGATGGACGTGGAAATTTGGAAGGAAGTTTCCTCGGGTAAATTGTATACCTCGACGCGGAAAAAACGCCAGATAATTGCACATAAGTCTAATTAGTTCCCTCAAGTTTGATTAAACGCCATTTAAAAGGCAAATAATGGACATTAAACTTAATACTGAGGCAAGCAGTCTTATCTGCCAGTAATAAGATGTTTAGGTATTGAATGATAAATGAATGCAATCAGCTCGGAGCTATTTTGTGGAGCTATCGCCAACACAACGAATCTACTTGACGAAGTATGGAGGAGCTACGGGGAGAGCAGGGATCGATATCAATGTCTTCAGAGACTACTCCATGGCTACCTCCCGTGAGAAACTCAACCAGCTACTTTTTCTCTTAGCGCTTGAAGCTTTTGCAGAAATACATTCACTTGATTACAGACCTTTCTCGGGATTTTGTCGTCGATATTTAGGACTGGAAATTAGGGACTGGCACAGAAAAAAAACCAAATGAAGAACAATTAAAATACTAATGAAGGTAACAAATAATTACAGTACGTCTAATGTATCTATTTTCGCAACTTTCGATTAAGTATAATTAAAAATCATTTCTGAGAAGGAAATTAATGAACATAAATTGAACTTAAACGTAGAGTTATATCTTAACGTAAGCTCTTTAAGCAATTATTCAGCCAAAAACCTATAGTTTCCTTGAAAAATGGCATAACAAAAGCGATTTAAATATCTGGAAAAAAATCATACAGGGTAGCGCGGAATTCCTGTCTCATAGTTTTGACTTGCTGCAAAACCGAAACGCGTGGTATGATTCTGTTGAATTTTTTATGACAAACACGTAAGGTTATCAAGTCAACTGTGCTAAATTATCAAGGGAATTCTCAAGCCAGTTAAGTCAGGTTTGAAATACTCGAACTAAACTACAAATCTTTTGAAGTAGATATCGGATTATTAAAATGGTTCGAAAAGCCAAAGCCTGATGTGGTGTCCAGCAAGGTGTAAAAAAGCACAAGATATCCCAGTCTTTTCATACAAGCCACTTCGAAAAGCTGGAAAAGCTGACACCTCAGAAGACAATGGCTTATTTGTATTCAGCCTCCGAATCACGACTAAAAATAACAAATTAAAAAAAACGAAAGTTTTACTTTATAACTTTCGAATGAATGGGGCAGAGCTACAAAAAGTGAAATATATATATCTATTTTGGAAAGTATATATCTTTGCACATAAGTATACAAGCTGTGCCAGCGTTAACAAGTGATGGTATAAATCATCTTGCTATAGAAAAATGGACAAAAACAAAAAATGGAGCTTGTTACTCAATTTTAGAGTACATGCAGATAGAACATATTGTAAAACTCAGGATTATCCTATAAATGAAAGGCCTTAAATGTTTAATCCTAATTTAAGACCAACTTCAAGCAGTGTCTTCAGTGGCGGTCGACTTGTGTCAAATGACTTTGACCCTTCTACAGGGACGAAAAGTGTACCAAATGCTTATGATAGACAAGGTGGTACAATTCCTGACACAGAAGAAGAAATGGAGCAATCGCCGGTAACAGAACGACCACAACGTGGACAGCCAGGTGGCCCAGTGACAGATGTGTCAAATCAACAAGAACGCCCTCATGCGCTTCAAACGCCTAACCCGCCCATCGTGGGTAATACTTTTAAAGATTTAAAATGGAATACTCAAGAAATTCAGCGTCGTCGTGGAAATTGGGTTGACACAAATGGGTTCTCTTATATTGAATTTTAGAGTAGTCAAAAGGAGAATGTGCAGCTTCCTAGTGTGAATCCCTATCGTCAAGTTATTTTTAAAAATGACAGTGAATATGCTATTAGTAGAGAATTTACTAATGATAAAGCAGAGCAAGATCCCTATGACGAAGGGTTTAAAGATTAAGCACATTTGCGGAATATTATGAATTACTATGCATGGACCGATTTGGGTAGAAATCCATTTAGTGTAGAAGACACGGGAACAGAATATAATCAGTAAAACTAATTATGATGGACAGGCAAAAATAATTGATAGTGCTGCAGGAAGATTAGGGGCAAGAAGAGCTAGAATGAGTTTGGGATGGAATATTCAAGGCACACGCTTGTACCCTATAAATGTATTAGAAAATAAGCGTATAGCTACTAGAGGACAGAGTAAATTTAATAGATTTAGTAAGACTCATCATGATGGATGGGTAGTGTTGTATCAACGACTTGTGTAATGCAATAAATTCATTTATTTACCAAATTATTTTGTAATGTTAAAACAATTCTTTCAAGCACATTGGATTTGGATATCTTTCACTATCTTTAAGAAAAGGAGCTGGTTGCCAAACATATATACTTACACGTTCAGAAAAGGCATGATCAGTTTCAAACGCAGTTACATTGTTGGTTAAGATTAACATTGGAATTCTGACAACCGACATTTCGCCACTATATTTTACTGGTAGTTCAATTTTGTCGCCAGCTGTTAGCATCTTGAGGTTTTCAATTTGTGCCGACTCGAAATTCGGCTCATTCCACTGCACGATGCGTCTGCCGGGAAGGTCCTGGTAGGCGAAATGGTGGTGCTTGTTGGCAGTAGCGAGTAGGCCATAATTCCAATAAAAATCACACAGCATCAAAGAACCGATTTTTACCAGCTGAAGGTTGTGATCGTACTAACAAAGCATTATGTTTAGGCACTTTACGTTCAATTACGTTATACAGGTCTTGAACAAAGGCTTGAGCTTTTACGAGGTCAGGAAATTAAAAATCAATTAGTTTTGTCACATAATAGAGAAAGGTTGGAGCGTAACTACATAAAGTGAAATAAAATAAAATTAAAAAAATAAACGTAAATAAAAAATAAAAGAAATTAAAACATTCAATTAAAAAAATAAACGTAAATAAAAAATAAAATAAATTAAAACATTCAATTAAAAAACCAATTGGCTAATAAAAAATACAATAAAGTGTAACTTTAAAATAATCATATTAAAAAATATAAATTTTACAACTAAATTTCAAATTAAGTTCTCCTGCTGTATGGAATTTTGTGCTGCGCCTTTGCTCTTGTAAAGGAAGATGCGGTTGTATGATGATGATCTGACATATCTCTGACCTTTCCAGAGCACGTGTGCCAGAGAGGCAATTTGTAAACAATGAAACGGTTCTTTAGCTAATGGCCTTTGAAAACCTACAGCCTTGCTTCACTCACAATGTACTCTCTTGATGGGTTATGGTTATTCAAGCTCAAATTTGGAGAACATTAGCAGCATTAGTATCATGAAAGTGAAATTGACTCATCGACTTTGATCTGAAAGTGGTAGTGAGGAGTGAGCAACGAAGATAAAGAAAAGGTGGGATGAATGGAATGAGAGACAGAGGGATACTTCTTTGACTAATACTTGTTCATGATGGTTTACTACATCGAACAGAACTCACAAACAATTTACTTATACCAAAGTATAGTACACCAAAACAAAATAATAAATAAAATAAATTTAAATAATAATAATTATAATAATAGTAGTCATTTTATGACTACTTCTTTTCACCTACCTTCATATTATGATTGAAGCTCTTTATTTGGGTTACCGTAACTTCACATATACAATTTCGACAACGATCACGCGTGAATTCAGGATTAAATTGTAAGTATCTTGTGCCATTGCCTTGTTTGGTATGCTGGTAGGTCAACTTGATTTCATTTTTTCATAGTTTACCAGCACCTGAATTTGATCCTTGCTGTTATATTTCTTATATCTTGGAAGCAAATTTTGACTGTTGCTGTAGGTGTGGCCATCAACTTTGGTAGCCGATCAAGTCGATCATTGAAATTCCGGTTGGTTCGGCTAATGTGGCGTTTGGAAGTGAATCATTTAAAAAAGAGGCACTTGGATTATTAAAATCATTAAACTTATTCCTGGAAAAAACATTCAATTAAAAGGTCATTGTCTTAACGCTGATAACTTTCAATAACAGCTTCTAGTTAAATCGGAAATTCTGTTCAAACACATACAGTCAACAATTAGAACATGCAAGTTAATTTTGCATGCGGTTCATTTGAGAGTGGAAAATAAATGCGGGAAAAACCAAATGAACAAGCGGGTGCTACCTTCCACTTAACGACAATGTAAAGTCCGTTGTGTTTATCGAGCTTCGTCGTTGGGACGCTTGATGATTAATGTTGTCGTCTGAATAAGGTGAAATGAGATAAATGAGACTACAGTTTCTCTAAAAGCTAATTACTTTACTTGCCTGTTTTCACATTTATATGAAAAATTAGTGTATGATGAGAACATTTGCATTTTATAGCTCTTACCTTGAAGTTGTCTGAAGTCCTCTTTGAGTCCATCCACCTATTTTTCAATGTATAAAAGCTAGCTGGCGCTTGTACTGACCTGAATTCTCTCGAATTCAGCTGATGGAGACTTTTTCTCCAGATTTCGCAGTCTCAGTCCCGTAAATTGCTCATGATTCATTTTTTTTAATTTTCTTCATTTGAAATTCTATTAAATCTTCGTATTGATTTTTAATATTTTAAACCATGGACGGATGTCAAATTTTTGGTGATGAATTTGTCTGTTTTCCCAATGGGAACACACATTCAATCATTCATCATGTTGATAAGTATGGTAAATAAAATAAAGTTTTAAGTTGATTTTATAAAATAAAATGAAAAAAAACTAATGCTGTAATTTTTTGGTAATTTTTTAATAGAATTTTACTGGAGGGTGGGGTTCACACACTCCACTTACATTCTTACAATGACGTAATAGTTCCTTTCTAAGACGAGTCACTGTGCTCTGCGGGCTAGAGTCTCTGCTTATGACTCACATTGAGGGAATTCCCTTCCCCACAAAGGCGACCGGATTAGAAGCAGTTGCGCTGAGAGAAAAGGTCGCCTACTCGCTATCCCTACTGTACGACTTAATTGGACCCTTGTAATGCTCCGTGAGACCTGAGATATCGTGGCATGGAAACCGGCATGCTGGCTGCTGCAGTCCTATTGTTGCAAAAGTTGCCAAAGTGCCTCATAAACAAATTGGGCACGGTGACTTATTATTCACGGTGAATCAGTCGCTCCATCATAGACAAAAAGCTGTTTACATCAGTTGACACTATCGGCATGGACATTCCTTTTAATGCTCCCTCCTCTATATAAATTCAATTTGAAAGAATTCGACGCCTTACTTGATGAGAACTGTCACTAGAGCAAGTACAATGTTGAGTTCATCCTGGCCATAAATACATTTTATCCGGCTTGATTTGATGGTTTTCAATGAAGCGGCACGATGAGCTTGGCTGATAACGTCAGTTTTGTCATATTCCTCCGATAATACTTCCTCGAAACGTATGGACAGTCTGCGTTCTACATTGAACTCACTGGATTTGCTGAGCGTAATCATTTCAAGCGATGAACTACGATTAGTGACTTCTGCATAGCTAGCGTGTGTTTTGGCAGCTTAACAAAGTTGGCATGAATAGCCCGTGTACCTATTGCCTTAGATTTCGAAACCAAATGAGTCGATTGATCGTTCCCGTAACGCTGTGGGATAAGCTTCATTCCATGGCTAACGAAAGTCTGATGCTAGAGCCATTAGTTGGTTACCCGTACCGCTAACTATTGTGCCCCCTCATATGGATTTGCATTGGGATTTTACAGTGAAATCCTAAATGTAAAATCCTAGTAAAATCCTGCCCCATACAATCATATATGTAAAATCCCCCCGAATTCAATCCCAATGTAAGTCTATAAGTAAAATCCCTGGAAAATCCATATGTAAAAATCCATTCCGAATGCACTAGTCAAATCCCATAAATTCACACGTTAAATCCATACGTAAAATCCCAGTCACCAGCCATATGTCAAATCCCATCCACAATCCATACGTAAATTCCCGAATTATTCATGATTTGATATATGGCTGGTCATTTGGGGGGGGGTGATTTTGGGGGTGGTCATTACCACTCTTTGGCCCCCCAGAACACAGCGTTTTCAAATCCAAAAACCTTTCTAATTGATAAAAACACCTCCTCGAACGCTTCGCGTTCGCAATCTTTGGGGTCACAGGGTCAAATTAAACTCGTGTCAATTTTAAAAACTCAGAAATGCTTAATAATATCTTCTGAAATGTGGGTACGATCATTTTGATAACTCGTAATGTTTTTAAGGGACTATAGCACTACCATTAAAACCGCTTTTCGTAATCTAATTGTTGACAAGGGTCACGTTAGGAGTCAAACTGTCTGTGGAAATGTTGCAAAGGTAGTCTGCTGATTCAACTGGCTGTAACTTTTTTAATATTTGTCCGATCGCGGCGATTTGACTTGCAAAATGAAGCCAATGAGTGAAAAATATTGATAAACTTAATCTCGGTAACCAAGACAGGAGAGGAAGGGTAGGTAGAATGATTGGTAGTAGTATAGTGGAGAGGAGATGAAATTGGGAGCCCCCCCCACGCAAACTCCTCATTTAATGACATATTTCCCATTTATTACCACCACCCCTTATAGCGCGACTCCTTTGCTACCCAACGGGGGGTGTTTGTAGGCTAGGATCATAGAGACAATGCAATGTAGCACAAGCAATTGTATTTAGCAGTACATGAAGCAGTGGATTTGATAGAGAGTTAAGCGACTTGGATGTGACAAATTCAAGGAGCATAGCTTCAAAGTACTGGTGAGGTCAATAGAAAGAAGGTTCCAATGTCACATACGGCTGGACATGCTTAAAAGCGGGATTCAACATTGCTTTTGTAAGATGAAAACAATGAGAATTAAATTATGAAGTTGTGTTTTCCTTGGATTTTGCATATGGAACGGATATTAGAGGATAAATGGCTTAAACTGACCTGCTTTCTTTCCGTTTTTCTTTTCAAAATGACATGACGGCGAATCATACTCGTACACGAATCGCACTTCTAGATTTGGCATCATTTGTAGAGCGTACCACAAGGAAACCATGGAAATGAATGGAGGTTCTTCGGGGAGCTCTTCCAATCCATCTTTAAGTTCCATCTTTAAGAGCTTACTTTTGAGCTGGAGAGTACTTGGATCTTCCCGTAAGATTTCATTAAATGGAGAATCAATGAGATTCTGCTGAGCGTGTTTGAGTAAATTCTTCCATACAACGCTGCGCATCCCCGTAAGAAATCTGTCCATGTTCATGTAGTTCCTGGTAGTGTTCAGTTCCCTATGCATGTAGTTGGCCTTGTTCATAGTGTTATTTTGTATGGTTTGCAGTCTGACAGGGTGGTGCCAGATTGTAAGCTTATCCATACACTTCAAGGCTCCTACACTCCAGATTTCGCTTGGGTCAACACGGTGTGACGAAGGGATAAGTCACGGGGCAATGTAGTCTCAGTGGTAGTTATATGATGACCTCGTAGGTAGTTATGGGATTTAGAGTAGCGCGTATGTGTGTGAGAAGGGAGAGCAATAATAGTCGGAGCGAAGCTTGTGTGTACAACCGCCATTCTACATATTCCCAACTGACATTTTCCTAAGTGTGTACATTACAAAGATGGTGGATGAGTTGAGTTGTATAAAAGTATTTCCAATTAATATTTTAAATTATAACTCAAAAGAAAACCTAATATTGAATCAATCCGCCTACTGTCCTGTCATTTCATTGCATTGGTAATTAAGTCAGTACAGTGAAAATTGTGATATTTCCTCTTCCGAAATGATTCTGAAAATTTAGATGAAAATATCTAACATTGGTAATCAAGTGCACTGGAATATACTAACTGTCGTTCAACTGATTTTTGTAACTTTTTTTTAAAGATTCATTAACCAAGTCCAAGCGAGATTAAAATGGCTCAGAATTTATTACAAGAAATTACGTGTGTAGCCCTTAAAAAGTGTAATCTTATAAGTCATGAACTTGAATAAAAATTTTGTTGCAGTCAACAATTAAAATTAAATCTGTCTGTATAATTTTTACTTATGAAACGAGGGCCATGGGGTTGAAGAGGGCAGTAGGTGGGCCGATGTTTCCCCGACGTTGTATATGGGCCGACGCTGCCCCGGCGGTCATCGCCGACTATCGGCCGATTGTTAGGGACCGACAGCGGCCCGACTATGCTTTGTGGGCTGGGTAATCTCTCTACATTTGAAGCATAATCCTTGTCTCTACGTATTTTCATGACAGATACAGCTTGAAGCTTCCCAACACGTTTCAATCCTTTCAAAATTCCATACGTAGCATTCAGACATTCTATCTGTAGCAAAGGCGAGGCCGCCATACTAACTAGAAGAAGAAAGTCTTGATTCATAACCGGAGAAATTCTTAAGGTACGAAGCGATGGTAAGTTAAGAATGCTGCCGTCTTCCTCTCCAGCAGCATGCTCCAATAACCCAGCATCAGGCGTACGTTCCCAAGAACTCACTTCCAATATGTAATATGGACAGACGAGGAAGATTATTCATAAATGGAGCTAGATACTGAATTCGTGCCTCCAAGGATGCACCCAAATAAAGGCGTCTGAAACTTGCTCCGTGGTTCCTGGAGAATCCGACTGCTCCAGCACAACTCAATCTCCATTGCTCAAGGAACTTTAATCCAGTGAAAGGAAAATCCGAGCTGTCCTTCATACATTCCTCCAGTTACATCAGTTCTTCTGCATTTGAAATCTTCTTGATCATAGTCGAGCGTTTTCTTAAAGCTGACGATGCTGCCTGATTCCAGAACTTGGAAAATTTGCGACAGTTCAGCAGATCTCTCACCTTCAGATGACTCATTCAGTACGATGTCCATTACCTAAAGAAAGTAATCCATGTAATTTCCTTTCTTTCTGTGTTGAGGTCACAAATTATCGGCTGGTGGTTCACTTACGACTACGACATCCCTGGACAAAGGCCCTTCCATGGGAGGTCACTCAATCTTCTTCAAATTGACAGGCTCGTATCAGATTTAAGTTTAAGACACTTCCAATTTCAATGGACCTTTCCCGACCAAGCAATCCTTCTAAAACCGGAGCCTTTCTCCCTCCTGAGCCACACTCGAAATCCTCCACACTTAAAATTCAGGATCCACAACCATCAGCCGTTGAGTTTGACCTTTAGCTATGAATTAAATGATGCATCCACCAACTGTCCCTAACTCACCAATTATAATTCTTATACTACTTCACGGTTTTCAATTATTATCAGCCCTGACTGGAGCTCGAAGGATCCAGATCTAACGTGGAGAATATTAGTCCGATTCTATAAGATTCACTAAAAATGTTGGAGTATTATCTGAAGGCACTACCACGTCCAGAATTTCCGGGATACTGCCAGCACTTGAGGCTGCCAGAGAACGTTTGTAGTATTAAGGCCACGTGTCTAACTGCTCTCTTCCAGTGCAAAACGTTGGCCCAACGATAGATTCCACGATGCTGGAACGTGCCCAGTGCCCAAGCAGGCATAAGAAAAACCAGACATGACTCGCTTTGTGACGTACTAATCGTCCGTCTGTGTGTACATCCAAATATGGTCTTGTCATTATCGTATCTATGTTTTTGTGTGTGTGATATTGGTTGCATTAAAATATCTTGTCGTCACCCTAGTCAAGCTGTAAATTAATCGCAGTAATCTACAGACTGTTGGTAGACGTCAATATGATAATTTTTATTTTGTCATTGCAAGCTTGGAATATTGCTTAAACTAACAAAGGAAAGAAACAGAGTTTCGGTGGAAACGTTTCCAGCAGCATTTCCAGTGTGCATTAGTGGAAACGAAGAGCTCTATTCTCGGAGCCTTGAAAGTGCCTTAGGCATGTCGTTTCTTGTTCTTTTTCTTTTCAGGCAGGCTATCCTTTGCTCGTGTCGTTTGCATTTATCCCATTAACAATATCATTCATCAAAGGGTCATGTTCATTTCCTAATGGATCATCAGTTCAAACTCCTGGTATGGAATTGAGGGAAACATTGTTAAGTTCTTGATATTCTCATTCTAAGTCTGGTTAGTTATCTCTAAGTCAGCAAACTTTTTCTAGAGGTAACAGAAAGCTTCATGTACTTTTAACTTTAACTTTTCCAAGGACAGTTGCAACTATGATTCAGGATCAATGTTGGGACATTCTAATACATAGTTCCAGGGGTTTTAAATAAAAATGTGTGGCTACTTGTTGACTTTTTCGGGAAAATCCAATGAAAAATGAACCATATGTGTGCTCATCTTGCTCCCTCATCCACATTTCACAGTAACAGCATTCCAAGTCTCTCGAGTTCCCACTCAGACACATATCATGTGACATTTGCTCTTGTGTGAAAAAAACAGTGAGCTTATTATTAGCACAACAAATCGGCTTCACACTCGGAGACGGCAGTCGTCGCTACACTACCGTGTAGTGACGACCGCATTGATTTTCCAAAGCCAAGTGCGGCTTGCACAGGTAGTATACGGAAATTAATTTCAGGATCAGAGCTGTTGACAAACACACTGCAGCTCTGATTTCCCTCCAATGGCTGAAAATCTGCCATAAAAACAATAAAGCAATTATTGGGCCGCCTGCCTAGCAGTTAATTGTTCATGGGCGTGCCTTCTTGTCTTGTCTCACCTGTGCGACAACTGTATCTAGCTCGCTCAGTGTGGATTCAAATCAAGTTTGATGCTGTGAAAAAACATCCATAGTGTAACTTACATAAAGAGAAATATTTTGAAGCAACGATCCAGCTTACATTTGAGGCTGAATTCCGTGTGTTCAGAGGGTTCTTTCTACGGCTCAAGCTGCAGTTTACTGATCTTGGGTATGTGATGAGTATAATGATTATTTGTGTATGACTAAAATTAGCACTGTACCAAATGCACTCTTGTGTGCTTTTCAGGAAGGATTCAATCCAGTTGTGCTTCCTGTTCTTTCTTGAGGGAATCGCTGTGAGGAGACACTGACTCTGATTTAGTCCTCAGCGCTATTCAGACCAGATATGTCTTTTAGTTCGCAGGCCTATGAGAGAAGGTTTGGTGCAGGCTTTGTACTGTTTTTTTTTAAATTTGTACTTACTAATTAAAGTCAGGCAGCCAAAAACCTTTAATTATTGTAGGATCGGGATATAACAATCCATGGGCTTCAAATACCGGTTCCAGCGGCTGCGTAAGAAGTAAAATTAAAAGGAAAGTAAGAAGTGTACAGATTCCCCCAGCGGATCCTGGATGAATTTGAAAGTCTGTAGGAAAATCGGAACTCGTCGTCAACGGCTGACTGATCGATATAGAAGGCTTAAGACCATTTTTAAGACCTAAATGAAGTAAAATGGAAAATTACTTGCTCTTTGTGGCATACGAAAGTACTGACAACATATTCTGCGTGACTTGGGAAGCCTTGTGCACATGATCGTATAATATTGTGCACAAACTACTGTCAAATACAAATATAAAATAAACCACTACCAGGTAGAAAGCTCGAGTGGGCTTACTGGACCCTATAGAAGATCATATGGGGTAGAACAACTAATCAAAGTTAATCTATTGTTAATAGTAATGAAACGATAGAAATGATTACATTTTTTATGTTCAAACATCAACAAGCAAAATCCAATAGATCCTCTCACACTTCAGTAACAGCCGCTGAATGTCGTAAATGTTTTTAAATGAGCCCAAACTGACTGAGTTTATTTTTTTAATCATCGTTAATTTTGTAGTAATTCCTTTTTGGGCGCACTCCGGACTTTATGTTCTGAGACAAATGTTGTTATTCTACTTGCCTTGGGCTGTTGTGTATAAATACAAAGGAGAGGGAAAAGTTTTGTATGTCGAAATGTTTCCGGCAACATTTCCAGTGTGTAGTAATAACGGCACAGCAGCTTGTCATTCTCAATGATTCTTCAGGTCCTTTAAGTGGAATTTCATTGGGAACCAACAGCTCTTTTCTCTACGCTATATGAGTTTAAAAGCTCTTCAATACTGTTCATGTTAATAAAAAAAAGTCGAATTACAGTGGTCAATTCGTCTAAATTTTTATCTTCCAAGGTCTTAATGCCTGTGAGTGTTCTTATGAATTTTGGATCGAGCAACTTTTCGG